>VWZP01004535.1:405159-420420 GCA_013396995.1 Dicaeum eximium | reverse complement strand
TTTTTTTTTTTTTTTGGTGGCTATTCTCTGCACTATTCCTCTCTTTTCCACCTTTTGGGTTGAATTCTGCCAAACCAGGAGTCGGGAAACTGCTCTGCTCCTAACCTTGGCGGTACTTTCTGTGAAGATTTGATGATATTACGGTGTCCAAAGGCACTTTACAAGGCGCAGTGGGAAAAAGCCAAACCACGGCCCCTGTCCGGCGGGCTCTGTGGCACCAGGTCAGCATGCACGACCCTGGGCTGCGCGCGGGGTCCCGTCCGTGTCCGCTCGGGTGAGGGGCTGGGCAGCACAATAGGCGACATTGTGTCCCGTCGCTGCCACTAACGGCGAGGCTGGGGACGGGCGAGTCTGGGGGCGCAGAGAGCGAGACCCACCCGTGTCCGTTAATGAAGGGCCAGCCCCGGGCCCTCATTAGGAGCCCGCCGGGCCGTGCCCCGGCCCCGCCGCCCGCCAGCCCCCGGCCCGAGCGCGGAGCGGCCGCGGCGCTCAGCGGGCTCGGAAGGTGGCGCGGCCTCTCCGGGCTGGCGTTTGCACCTGGGGCTGCCGCGGTTTAATGGACTTTAACACATGCAAACAAGAGCTTTTGTGTGCGGGCACAAAGGCTGCCCCGGCGCGGGGCTCTCCCCAACACTGCCGCATTGTTTCCCCTCCGCTGCTTCTTGTCACCCTCCTTGTCAGAGTTTAATGAGGACAACGAGGTTTCGCAGGCTCATTTCGCACTTCAGCAACTTTCTAACACTTCCCTAACGAGGGAGAAGGGGCCGGAGCGATCGGGGGCGCAGGGGAGGAGCAGCACCGGGAGAGACCGGCAGCCCCGGGGCCGGGGCAGGTGCGCCCGGGGCCGAGCCGGGATGCGGGACCGAGTCGGGATGCGGGGACTCGGCCTCTTCCAGTCCATCTCCGGCACCTCGCCGTAGCGCCATTAAAAAACCCCAACCTCTTTCGCGATTTAAGCTCGGCCGAGAGGGCGGGAGTGTCCCCGTGGTGCCCGGCGGAACAGCGAGGCTGCGGGGAGGCGGTGGCCACTGGTACCGCGGTGGGCAGCGGCAGGGACCGGCCCCGTGGCTCGCTGTGAGGCATTTCCCCGGAGCACGTAGTTTTCTCGTGGCAAGTAGCTTTCCTGGGAGCAGGTAGCATTCCCGGGGCTCTCCGGGCCGGAGATGGGCAGGTTTCTCACCTCCCGCCGTCCCCGCCGAAGCCGAGCATCCCTCCCGAAGGCGAGGAGGGAGCGGGGCGGATGCTCGGCTCCCCTCCCCTCACCCCGGGGCAGTTTCTCCCCACCCCGATCGTGCCTCCGCTCGGCGCGTTCCGCTGCCCCGGGCTGGAGCGGGATTTCACGGCCGAGGATGCTGAGCGGGGTCGGTAAAAGTGCCCAAAGCCCGGGTTTGCACCGGTCAAAGCCCTCGAGGTGCTGTAACCGCTTTGGGCTTTGGGGGAGCGGCCTCTCCTCCCCAAACGCAGCCGTTTCCCTCGCACTGGCTTTATTTCCCCCTCTCTAGACAGCCAACGGTCCCAGCTGCAGTTTTCAGTATTCTATATGGAGATTTCGGGGAGGATTTGCCTTTAGGCTTTGCGAATCCTCGTTTCTGCCTCCTGTTCCCACGGCCGAAATCTCCCCTCCGCTTTTTTTCTTATTTCCCTCCTCTGTGCGTGTAAGAAATTTGGAAAACTCGAGAAGTCGTTTAATGCAAAGGGATTTTAAAACACGAAAGTATGCTGTGAAAGGAAAAAAAAAACAACACCCCAACCACTTAATTAGATACTTACCGAAGGAGCCATTAGAGCCTGCTGAGTATAACAGGGTTTATAAGTTCTCTGGCCACAAAGAAATTCAATAATTACTATTTTGTAGCTTACAATGGGATGGGTGAAGGATGGAGTGTGATAAACTTAACTCTGTTCCTGAGCTTTCTGCAGATTAGCCTTTGGCATTCGCTGGTAAATACCAAGTGAATAGAGACTGTGTGACCACAGTCCCTTGAATTAGGGACAAACATTTCCTCTGTGCATTTTAAATAATGCTACTGCCAAATATTTTGTTACCAGAGATCATTATCCTTTTGAATGAAAAGTCGAGGAGTAAAGGCATTGGTTTTGTCTTTGCTGGTGTGGAACAGACTATATGATATCTAGAACAGCAACAAGCTTTCACAAATTGCTATATGATTTCTACTGCCAGGTTCTGTGATATTGGATACGACATAAAAATAAAAAAGCCGGGCAGATAGACACAGAAACTCACAGAAACCACCTGTATATTTTGTTTCAAAGGAAAATCTCAGCTATTGTCTTACTGGCTCTGGTTCTGTTAGGCCTTGGATCTGCTTAATCTTTAAAGCTATTCAAACAAATTGAATGATACAAGGCAAGTCTTCTATAATTAATCCGGATTCTTGAATTTTGATACAAACTTTTATGTAACCGAGAAGTTTCTCTCTTTTCCTTGCAAAGACATTAAATAGGCACTAAGTCCTTCTGTCAAGAGCGCTACCAAGAACAAAGTTAAAAGGAACAAACCTGGAAATTTTCCCTTCCTGAAGAAGAAAGAGATGCAAACATAAAGTCATGGGAGAGCTGGTACTGGTGCCTGGACAGAGACCAAGGTTTAAAGTGGCCCCTGCGCTACAAACCACAGAACACGAACGCAGGAATGGTGGTTTGTCCCAGGCACAGCTTCTGCAGGATGTTATTTTGTCAGTTTATCCCAACCTCAAAGGGATTCAGCGCTGGCACTCAAAGGTCTCATTTGAACCTTTTGAAATGTTTATTCTTTCACTACTATGGTCCAAAGAAAATGGAAATGATGCCATCGGGTATGGAAGAACTCGTGACGTCCACGCTCAGCTGCCACTGTGGATGATGAAGCTTCAGCTGTGGTTTGCTCCTTCTCATGTTATGCAATTTTCTCTTGGTATTTGGCAGAACTGCTTCAGAATGGATACTTTGCAGAGCTGTGTATCTTGTGATGAGGCATTGTTGAAATCCTCCATTCTATGACTCCCTTGTAAGAGTCAAAACTTTATCTGTGTTATCAGGAAAATAAGAATTATGCTGGGGTTTTGGGCAGGGGGTTTGTGATCTGGACTGTCTGGCTTCAGTGGAAAATCAACAGAGTGAGAAAGATCTGTAGGTCTAGACCAGCTAAACTCATTGCAGGCACAATTCCCACTGAGGCCATTGGTAAAATCTCTCACACACCCAGCACAGGTTCAGCCAAACCCAGCACAGGTTCAGGTCAGCAACTCTCCAGGTTACCCCGTGGCAGATCCATGGCAACCTCTGCTTTCTGACTCTCCATTTTCCTCACACACATTTTTTTTCAGATCCTGTAAAATCCAGTGAAAGAATTAAAAGCTTTTGATTTTGAAGCTGATGTCTGTGGCAGTGATAGTTTATACAGTGCAGTTCTACCTCCAGAGAATTACCTGATGGGCCAAATGAGTTGGGTTTCCTTCAATTTCTGAGCAGTTGTTGGTCTGTCTTCCCATGGACACAGAGAGAAGTGGTGCTGACTGTATGGAGAGAGCAGAAAGCTGTGCCCAGGGTCACGTCAGCTGCTGTGCAATCTTGTCCTTGGTCACATCAGGCGACTCCCTCTCTCCTGAATGTGCGACCCCTCATGCCAGGCAACAGTTCCACCTTTTACTCATCAAGGTGTAGTGTCAAACCATGTGCCCAGGATGTTGGTGCTCTGTGCCATCTTTTCACCACTCACATCACCAGCATCTCCAGAAAGGTAATGCCAAGGCTTGTTCTCCATCCCTACAGAGGTGTCACATCCTTGAGGTTATCCAAAGACCCTGTGGTGTGAGGCTGTTTATTTTAGGATGGGAAAAGAAGGAAAATACAGATCCTGGTCCCTACAGAAGAGAGGAACCACCCAAAGTTGCCCATGCAACGGCCCAGACAGGACGTTTTTTGGGTGCCAGCAGCTGCCAGGTGCTGCTGACACTCCCGACGCCAAAGCCACTGGGTCTTGTCACAGCTGCTCCTTGTGCCGGCCGAGAGGCCACTGCTGATAACTCTCTCCAGGTGTTCAGCCTGAGAACAAAGGCCCTTTTCAGTGCCTGCTGAGAAGGAAGAAGCCTCCTTGCTGGATGGAAAATGGCTTTCCTGGATGGCAATATTTGGTTACAGTACGATCTATTACTTCAGAAGAAGCCCCGCAGAAGGGAGGGTAATTTGACTCAGGCATGTAAAAAAACATTGTGGGGACTCTTTTCTGCCTTCTTCTCCCCAAAGTACTGAAACAATGTTGAGTTGTGATGTTTCATACAAGCAAAATAAAACTGGAATCTGGGATGGAAATGTGCCTCATCTTGCTATGCTCATTGTCATGAGGGTGAGCTGGGTCATCCTCCTGAAGAACCCAGGCTCTCTGCAGAGCCCCAGTCACTTTCCTGGCTGGATAGCACACAAAACAATGTATTCTGAGCACAAAACTGAGCTAAGAAAAGCTGTCTGCTGGAATGAGCACAGACCAGGGCAAGCTTTCCATGGACCTGAATTTCAATACTTGTGCTGGAACACCTTAATCAAACATTTTCACAGCAAACTCACACTGTTTGCACGGGAACACCTGAAAGATAATTTGGTCCTGTGGATAAGGAGGTGGGTAGGGTATATTTGGGTATATTTTCCAAGTAGCTGTGCATCCTCTGTTTAGGCACTGGATTTAGGAGGGATTTCCAAAGGAGAAGGTTGGGTGACCACCGACTGCAGCCGTCTAGAGGTGGCGCATTCCCCCTTTCCCACAGAACCAGCTGCCAAGGGAAGGAGCACTCCCTGCACAAGCACTGCTGTCGTGTTGTCCATGTATTTTCAAAACCTGCGTTCCTACCACCAGCTGAAGGCTTTCTGTGCCCTCCTACAGCCTCACCATGGTTACAATTTCCATGGGGTACTCCCAGTATGTTCCTTCCCCATGGCTGCTCAGCCTGCCCCTCCATTATCCCTACACCCCATAAGCTGTTCCTCACACTCCAGAGAGTTGATTCCCTCAGATGTGTAGGAGGTGACTTATCTAAAATTATTTTCTCCACGTCTTTCAGGTAGAAGTGAGAAGGACAATCCAAGGAACATTCCCACACTGATGAGGCATTTCCCATCTCTGAAAGAAGCACAGAGGGATGCTGTCCTCACCCAAATGTACGTGCTTAGTGGAAGAGCAAGGACATGAAACCCCTTTTAAAATATCTGCTGTTCATGCATAAATATATCTCTACATAAAGCTGAACTTCTCATTTTAAGTAAGCAGAGGAACAGTAGCACAGATATTGCAGTTTTCAATCAAGCAGTACTATTTCCTATAAAAGACAAAGCTTCCCTAATCTTCAAATGCACCAGCTAACATCTATACAAATAATGGGATTTGGCTGAGTACAGTTAAATATATTTGATTACTTCCCTTTTATCTAGTTCTAGGTTTACTGTACTTTTCCTTGGATGGCAAATAAGAAGCCCTTTTCTTCTAAGTGACAGCAGGGAAAAGAATCAGGTTGCAAATTTACCTGAGACCCAGGAGTGTATAATGATAGATGTGTGCTGGAAACTACAGAGTGGGCTTTCTAATTTTGGGGGGAGGAGAGAGGGAAAGCGTGAGATTCGTTAATCTTTCAGATTGATGGCGCTTTTGCTGATGGACTTTCATGGTTGTAATTACACACACATCAGGAAACAAATGCAGTGAGAAGAAGAGCTGACAGGAGGCTGAGACCTAACAAAATGTGTCATACAGGAAGCAATTAAAATGGAAAATCACCGTTCCCCAGACAAACAAGGATACAACGTGCTCGTGGTTAATCACAGTATCTCTCTCAAAGCAAAGGTTATAGACTTACCTGCATGGTGTAGGAAGTGAGCACACACAGTACAGGAGCAGTTTGGTTAAAGAAGCAGAAATCCTTGTGTGGATGTCCAGGTCTGCAGGTCATCACTGCTTCCAAGGACATGTGTCACCCAGGTTTTTGCACCAAAACCTTCTTGAAGAGATGTAAAGGAAAGAGGCAGGTGGGGAGGGAGAAGGGGGGATGGATGGATGGCAGACAGGCACAGAAGTGTCCCATCTATGGTTTAGGTTTGTTTCAAAATGGGTGTTTTCAGCCCAAGAGAAAGCAGAAGCCTGGAGCATGCCCACAGTGCCATGATGGCCAGATCAAATGGTCCAAAGCACCAGCAGCTTTGGGTGAAAATCACTCTAGGTAGGGAAAGGAATCTGAGCCCAAGCTGAGTTTGCAGTGCAGATGTGCTGTTAGTCTGATTTAGGAAATGCTTATCTCCTCCTTTCCTGGAATTCCTTTGCCTTCTTCTGGAACCTGGGCAGGTCAAGTTCAAGCCAGGGTTTCACCTGAGGAGGTACAGTCACACCAGCCAGGAGAAGAGCAGTGCTGCAGGGAGAGGATGAGTCACACACAGGTCAGTGCCAGGGACAGTTCAGGTGATCTGAAGCAAAATCATCTAATTTTAAAAAAGATTTTAATATTCTAGTAAATGATGCCTTCTTTTTGTTCCTTAAAAGATCCAGCCTACTAGTTCTTTCCTGGCTTTATTTTAGCTAGTCCAGATATGAAGTCGGTTATCCAGAAAAGCAGAAAGATGCCATAATTTCATGTAGGCATGTTTGTGTGTATTCTACACTTCCAGCAGACCCTCAAACACCCATTGGATCACCAAGCAAGCAGCTTTTGTCTCTTTGTTGTTTCATAGAAAAAAAATTGTATTATGGCTTTCAAGTAGAAAAAAAAAAATAGAGAAATAATAACATGACCCAACTGCGAAAATATTTTTTTTCATGAACTATACCAATGAATTGGAAATGCAAGTAGTAAAATGAATTGCCAAAAGTATCAAATATATGTTTTCAATAACTTTTTTTTTTGTTACCTAGTAAAATATTTTCCTGGAGAAGGGTTGTTAAACCCCTCGGTGCAATATAAAGGTGCAGTGATGTATTGTCTCAGAAGTGGTTTAATGGAGTTTTGGGGTTCCATTTTTTGTACATACTTTCAACACACACAGTGCGTGATCAATTTGGATTTATAAAATGCTCTATATTTCTTTCTAAGCAATGATCTTAACTTTTAAAGAATGTTGCTTAGTTAGGAGAGCATGTGTGTGTGTTTGCATTTTGGCAAGGCAGCAAATCACATACAATATTTATGTCATTTGAGAGAAGTATTTGTGCATTTGCCAAAACCAGTCCTTTCTAAGAACCTAAAGGTATTTGATCTGCTCTAAAACACGGTTTGGGGAGGATTAGGTGTGTGGGAGCACTGGGCAGAGGGAAGATCTGTCCAGTCTTTGAGGTGTGAAAGGGCAGGATTTTAGACAAACAAGCCAGATCTTGTTTCAGCTCAACTCTGACTCTGTTTTTGTGAAAATCTCTTTTTCAGGCCTACCTGTGGCTTTGCTGCCAAGGAGCTGGACTTTTGCAGGGAGATTAGTGGTGCAGGTTGGGCAGAATCAGGTGGAGTTTGACCCCAGCTCTCCTGCTACGTTCCTGTGACTGCTCAGGGAGGTCAATTATTCTAAAATGTGCAGGGCAAAGATGGCAAAAGGATGATGTCCTGTGTTACACCGGTGATTCCTCTGGCAACTGAGCCACCTCACCCATTTTACTGGCAAAAGACAACCAACAGCTGAGTGTACAGGGCTGGGGAAAATGTGGGGGATGCATGATCATGATTTATCCTGATCTCTGTTACTCCTGCTTCATCTATCACAGAATATCCTGAGTTAGAAGGGACTCACAAAGATTACTGAAGTCCACCTCCTTATCCACTGGTGTGCCAAGGGTCAGGATCTGTCCCTGGCTGCCTGGTATCAGCTGCAGTTGGTTCATCTCAGCAGGTGAAAGCCCAGTGCCCTGCTCACACCCCAGCTGGCTGTACAGACCCCCTGAGCTGACATCTTTGTGCCAAATCCAATGATATAACGTTTCATGCAGAGAATTTCTCCATTCCCCCTCCCTTCTTTTTTTGCTTTATCTGTTCCTTCTATCTTCAGCCTGTCAGGACTTTCACATACCTGCAGCTGACAACTAAGAGATCAGGAACTTTGATGTTGTAAGGGATATTTTATCTCAGGTAATTCTCACCAATTCCTACCTTATTGTGTAGGATATCCAAGGACTCCGAGAGTGAGCAACGCCTTTGTCTGGTAAGATCAGAGCAATTTGCAAGCTTTTCTGGGAACAAGGTCCAATAAAGGGACTTTGAGATATAATCTGTCAACCCCATTGAGCAGCACTGTGACAGCAGCCTTTGGATTATTGACAGTTTAAGCATCACCCCGGACAGAACATGGCTGAGGGCACACAGCTGCAGTTATTTGCAGTAAAACAATGTTTGCTGAGGAAGCATGGGAAACCCTTTATGTCTGAATTTACTAAGTTTTTACCTAGTTCCTCCCTCAAGCAAACAACTGACTCTACAGGGACTTGCTGCTTTTTGGTAGGAGTTTGAAAAAAAAAATCCTATATTTGAGATGCAACCTCTAATTCACAATACTGACCTGATTTTGTGGCCCTAAGTTGAAGGGTCACCCAGTAGAGCCAGTCCTGAGCCTGCAGCCACTGGGCAGAGGGTGGACTGCCACCCCAGTCCCCTGAGTCTGGTGACTTTGTCACCTGTGCTGTGTGGCTTTGGCATCACAGGCAGGTGTGAGGACATGAAAAGCCTTTTCTCTTGCCGGGCCTATGGCAAGCACCACGTAGGGCAGTGGTAATGAGGGCTGTGATGCCCTGAGCCGTGTTTGAAATCTGCTTCTTCACTCTGTACCTCACTCTGTTCCCTTAAACCTCCTCATTCCTGGTCAATCACGCCGAGCTGGCAGAGGTTTACCAGCCATCCATCATCTCTTCAAGCAGCATGGAGCTCCCAAGAAAATGACTGATGGGAAATGCTCAGCAGGGTTGTCCTCAGTTGGTTTTGCTACCCACCAGCTCGCTCACCTCACCAGGGCTTTGCTGTCCTCACTGTATTTGATTTTTGAGGAATTTCTCCATTATCACATATTACTTCTGAAATAATTTTTCTCTCTCACTAGGCAAACACTTGCTTATTTTATTTTCGAATACACCAGTATCTTCTTTTCCAGCAAATGCCCAGGCCTCACATTTTTATAAACATATTAACAAAGACCCCAGCTCACCCTCAGTGGCCACAGCCTGGCCTCTCCCAGCAGTAATTTTGAGATAACACCT
This sequence comes from Dicaeum eximium, assembly GCA_013396995.1. Lineage (NCBI taxonomy): Eukaryota > Metazoa > Chordata > Aves > Passeriformes > Dicaeidae > Dicaeum > Dicaeum eximium. The sequence continues at coordinate 411,215 of VWZP01004535.1, read as the reverse complement.
TTCTGCAGAGGCAAGTGAGGAGCCTGTATCCATCCATGCTGGTCTCTAACCATGTCCTTGCTTCCTTAGTCATCAGGCTGATGTTAGTATTGCTCCTGGTAGGTGTTTAAGCTTCTTGGGTAATTGATCTCTGCTGATTGATGATCATCAGTGTTGAGTGCCAAACCACAATCAAGCCTTGGATTGCTCCCCAAGTTCCTTTCCTCTTACTGCTCTCCCAAACCTTTACTCACCCTTCACACCACATTCTCTGCTTTCATCAAGGATGTTGCTGTCCTCACCCAGCTTCTTGAAGCCAGCACTTTGCAGACAGAAATCCTCCTGTGGCACAGTGGTGGCTTCACAGAACGAGCTGCAGACCAAACACTGACACCAGTGTGTGGTTTTGTTGGGTGTGGTTGGGTTTCCAAGAACCTGCCACAAACCATTTGGCTGTTTGCAGGTAGTCCCTTTGCAGCCCCTCCACTACACCGGCTGAAAATGCTTTTGCTGATGGCAAAGCTGTGCAAAGCTGTGCCCGCCTGGAGAGGCACCAGCAGCAGCAGCAGTGAGCAGGGCAGGCAAACATCCAACCTTCCAGCTGGCCAAGGGGGCTGCCAGCAGCTGGACCCAGGGGAGATGATGCTGGAACTGCTGGCAGAGGCTGAGGCTGCTCCCAAGGTTGCACCTGGGAATGCACGAGTGCAAATTTCACAATTTCAAAGTCTCCCCCTGCCCTGGGGTTTGTTAATTCCTGTGACAGGTGTCACATGGAGAGCTGTGGCAGAAAGGATCAGGAGGCAGCTGTGGGTGCAATAAGAGAAGAATCCCACCAGCCTACTCTGGGCATGGATCTTGGCCCCGGCTGCTGCTGGTGCCTCTGCCCGGAGCCCGACAGAGGCTCTTGCAGCAGCTCCAGCGCGTTTCCTTGGTAATGAATTCCAACTTGTTTTCCCAAATCGCCTCATAATGACTCAGTTCGAATCTAATGATGCAATCCTGAAGGGAATCATTAGATCCAGCCCAGGAGGCTGCTGGTTGTGGCCTTTTGGAGCAGCTCTGCGTGCCCGGCTCGGCACGTGCCAGCTCCGGGTGTACATTCTTTCTGGGGATACCTCACCCCATCCATCCCACTGCAGCCTGTGCCAGCATTTCCCTCGAGTCACCAGGTGTGGGACAGAGGGACAATGTGGTTTCAATTAGGAGAACACAGGACGGTGTTACCTCCCTGCTGAGTTGGCGTTTGCAGTTCAGTCCCTCTTATCAATCCTGGTACCGTCCCTTCCTCGCTGCAGCTCGAGGACCACATGGAGAAGGGACTCAGGGAGTGTTCTGCACAGCAAACATCTTTTTTCCTGCCTGCTACTCATGTGGACAGAAAATCTGAACAAATCACAGAAGAGAAAAAAAAGGAGAATTTTAAAGCCACTGCTGATGTTGTGTCTACATTGGGTGACACACAAGAGGTGCATCACCGTGCCAGATCCAGCCCCAGATTTAAAGGTCTCCCACCAACAGCCTTTCCCACAACAACCTGAAGCAAACTGTGCATGGGCTGCTGAAATGCTTCTAATCTCACCTTCCAACTCGTGATGCACCCCAAACTCCTTCAATCTGCTGAGGTAGAATCCTGTCAGTGACAGCTTTACCGAGGGTCACACCCTGATGTCATTTGTTCACTGCAGTTGGATTTTGCAGCTTGTGCCTCAACTCCAGCACAGGGTGTTAAATGATTTACTGCAGAGAGACAGTGGCCAGGCCAAGAGTAAAACCCAGGTATCGTTAGTCCCAGGATTCTATGACAACCAACTAGTGTTAGAAAACATTCCCTGCCACTGCCTCACACTTTTATTTATCAACAAAACTAGATGTACTTTGTTTTAGTCTTAGCAAGACTCTGTTGCACTGGAGACCACTTAAAATGAGATTTATCTTCCTTGGAATAAATACAGGCTCTTGCATTTGTAATTCATTCCCCTCCTATTTCTAATCTCATTTCTATTGAATGCATTGTTTTGCTTCCCATTATTTATAAAATGAGATCATTAAAATGAATATTGGAACTCAACAGGTTTGAGGCAGGAAGAAACTTCCCTGCAGAGGCATCCCAAGTAGAATTCCTTGGGTTGCTGCAGAGCCTTATGCTTTGACATTTTAGGGGCTTCCCACTCTCCTCCCAACCCAAGTAATGACAAACCTCTTTCCAACCCTTAAAAAGCAGCCACTTTTCATCTTGAGTGGGGCAAATATCAGAGATGGATGAAGCAGCTTCTGATGAAAAGAATCAACAGATCCTCAAGGATGCTCTTAGTGCAGGTTGTTATATGACCCTTGGGAATACAGCAGCAGGTTCTGAAAGCAAAGAAGATATTTGGGGAGAAGGGTTTTGGGGAACTTGTCCTCATTAAACTTCTACATTTAAAAAATAAAGGAAAAAGAGAAAATTCTAATCTAAAAAGTAAAGGAAAAAAAGAGCAAGTGCCATCTAACAAAGCTTAAATCTGGAGTGAATTCACTGCAAACTAACTTTACTCTGGTTTAATACTGATAAACATTGGACTAAGAACTGCAAATCCCAGCTCTCTCCTCATTCCCAAAAGACACAAACATGAAGATCTAAGCATCTACAGCTATGTATTACATAAAATATTTCCTGGTTGGGAAAATCTCATGGGACAATGATCAGGAACAAGATGGTGCAAATAATTAGTTTAATTGAAAGTAAAGGCACACTACTAAAAATAAAGAGATGAAAGTGGTTTTCCCTTTGCCAGTTTTAGTATGAGCAATAGTAGTAGCAGCTGCATTTCAACCCATTTTGCAGATAACTGTGAGGGGCATTCTGGAAGCTAAACAGTTTAATTGCACAGGCTACCCTTTAATTTAGGGTGGTGAGAATGATATGAAGGACTCATTAAACAGGGGCATTAACCATGGCAGAAAATAAAGTAGTTTCTTTGTTGGAGAAGATCTCGCTGCCCTCCAATCACTACAGTAAATTGTTCCTGGGAAAGGCAGTGGGGTAGGATGGGGAGATAGAGACACGTTGAGATTGAGGGAAGCAAATGAAAAATAATTGGTACAGTGCTCTGCAGATTGTATGTCACTGCAGACAGTTATTTAATAACTCTCCAATTATTGCTGCCAGCTGGGGTATATTAAGACACTGTGAGAAGTCAGGCCAAAATGCTCCAGGCACAACTGCTGACCTGGCCCTGTGCTTCCTTCCTCCCTGAGGATGAGAAGGGGACAGGCCAGGGGCAGGCTGTGGCTTAGGGGCAGCCCAGGGGGATGTGCTCCCCTCTTCCCAAGAGATTGCAGGGCTTTGCCCTCCCCTCCTGCTCCCAGCTTTAAAGATGAGGTGCAGTAAGGCCCATTTGGGTTCCCCTTCCCGTGGGACACAGGGTGGCCCTGGGTGAGAGTTTCCCTCAGCGTGGCTCAGTGTGGTGTGACAGACAGCTCATCCCACAGCAGCTCTGGGCTGAGCCCAGGGCATCTCCCACTGCCCCTGGAGCTGGCTCAGCTCTCACAGCTCTGCTTCTGACAAAGGCTGTGCAAGGTCCATCCTCGCCTTGCTTCTCTCAGCAGTGACCTGGCTCTTTGAATGTTTTCCTTTCCTGGATTTCACTGTCCCCACCTCCTACCACTGCAAGAGCTCCATGTCACCCAATTCCTTGAGCTCACCGGGTGATCCTGAGTCCCAGGATGGTTTGGGGTTGGAAGGACCCTAGAGACCATCTCATTCCACCCCTCTGCCATGGGCAGGGACACCTTCCACCAGACATGGGGTTCATGTGCAGACCACAGGTGAGCTCCAGCCCAGAGCCAGCTAATATCAGAGTGGGCCAAAAGGAAGGGCTAGAGACACTTCCAGCTTGGAGCAAGAGTCCACTGGGGACCCACCAGACACTTCTGCAGAGAGCCTCTCAACCTTAGGGGCTGTCCCTGAAGCTCTGGAGAGCAGAGCCCTGGGATTACATGGCCTTTCTGTTTATTTCAGCACAACCTCAAATCCAACAGCCCTCACCACCTCTCTGAGAACTGCAGAGGAAAACCTGACATTGGGAACCTCAAGGGTTTGAAAGCCCAGCTGCAAACTGAGAGCCCAAAATACATTGTCTGAGAACTGTCACCTTGCCCTTATTTCCCAACAAAGCAAAGCCTTTTTAACAACTCCTTCCCCAAGCTCAGGACTGGGTCTGTAAAATAGAAACTGTACTTCAATACCAAATGAAAAACATGACTCACAGACTGTAATTCCTTTCTGCAAATACCGGAGGAGAATATTTCATTTGGCAAACAATCGAGCCTTACAGTTGAGAGCTCTTAATGTGATTAGGGACAGGTTCTGCAACACATTTGTAACTCCAGGTGATTTTGCTATATCTTTTTGGACTGTGACCAGACATTAAAATGCCCTTTTGCTAGATTTGGATCCAACTAAAACTGAGGAGAATCAGATGTTGGTAAGACCTTTACAGTTTGATCTTTACCCAGGGGTATCACAACATGTTTCAGCTATGGGCTGTGCTGAGCCATCTCTGGCTCTTTTTTGCATTAAGCCCATATCTCCCCTAATGAGTGATAACTCTTCTATAGCACATCTTCTGTAAGTGAGCACGTGCTACTCCTCTGAGTTACTGTGATAATGGGGAGGGAGAGAGCACAAATACTGCCACTGGCTCTATGGACACATCTTTGCTTCCTTTAAATCTTTGAGCACCCTGGTCTAGTGGAAGGTGACCCTGGCTGTGGCAGAGGGGTTGGAACTGGATGATCTTTAAGGTGCCCCCTAACACAAACTATTCTGTGATCCTGTGATTCTACATTTTTAAGGTGCTCAGAAGGTGCCAGTCTTGTTTAAAATGAGCTGAGATGAGGTTCCCCCTCCATTTAGAAGAGCCCAACATTCAATCCTGAAAGCAAAAGCTGCAGAGTTTTGTGGTATCAGACCAATCTCATGCTCTGCCTGTGTTTCTGCCTCGCCTACCAAAAGTAGGGCTGCAAATAAATTAAATTGAGAGCAAAATTTACAGGGGAAGGAGGTGGAAGGACAGCACTGCAGAGAAAAGAGACATTGTTCTGTACACACAGCTGAGAAACAAAACCAAGCCTGACCTTTACACTATTGATAAGAAAATCTCAAGTTTCTTGTTCATGAGGACTCATCCACTGGCTTCACCAGGGCTGGTAGTCAGACTGTCCCTTGCCTTCCCCACATCTCACCAGGAACTTTTTATGGAAAGAACATCCACTGCTCAACCAAAAGCTGCATGAGTTTAGCCTCCACCAGCATTGTGGCAAGATAAAACTATGGAATATTTATGGTATGATATTAAACAAAAAAAATGCAAGGGGGAAAAAATACACATTCTAACAGATTTATCTCTTTGTAAGAGGAGGAAAATTGGACTAAGGACAAACCCCCATGATTTTACCAAGCAGGTAGCTCAAAGAAGAGTCAGCAATGGGAAAACCAGACCAGACCTGTGCACATGAAAGCCTTGCTCCCACACCACAGCCAAGAGACAAAGTGAAGGAATTTGCTTAAAGTCTTTTATGATGCTGTTGGTCCCTCTGACCCTGACAGTGGCAGCCTGGGTATCCAAGAACCTGGAGCTCCTCACCTCCACCAGGAACAGGCAGAAGAAGGCCTAATGGCAAGAATCTGAAGTCAGAAGCATTCAAATCAGAGAGGAGACATCTGGTCTGGAATGAGGGCAGCCAACCCCTGGAACAAGTCAGGAAGGAATGTGATGGATGCCTCAACACTTTGTCTTCAAAGCAAGGAGCAAATTTCTCTTCTGAGATGTGCTCCAGCTCTGGGTTTGCAAGGCTGGGGGAGAAGTGGCTTTGTCAGAGTGAATGATGGACATCTGTAAGTGTCCAGCCTGTGCTGTACTGGATCCAAGTGTCCCTGAACTGGTCCACATGTGAGTAATGTTTGTGGAACTGCATGTGCAAAGCCAGGGAGGGTGACAGAAACCCTGACACCAGCAGCAGGCAGAGACAAGCCCAGCAGCACTTGAGTAAATCTACTTAAACTAAATATCTCAGGACTTTATTCTTCTGTGCTT
>VWZP01004535.1:326489-405123 GCA_013396995.1 Dicaeum eximium | reverse complement strand
TTTTTTTTTTTTTTTAACACCATGGGACAAACATTAAGGCCAAAACAACATACCTGGCTTTTACAGCACTTTCACAACCTGGGCACAAGGCCAGACTGCAGAGCAGGACTGGCCAGGGATGTGGTTTGGTGCTGTGGCTGTACCAGGGTTGCTGGGACCCCAGGGGCCAGGCTGGATCCTCCACCAGCACCATCCCTTCCCTCCCTTGCACAGGGCTGGATTTCTGGCCATTTTTAGATCCCTGAGCCATCCCACCCTGGCTCAGAGGGGTGATGGGTTTATGGACCAGCAAACCCCAGCCATGGCTACTGCAGTGCTGGCCATGAACACAGCCAGGCACGGGCTGACTCTGGGGGGCATTCCCAGCCCCATCCCTTGATCCTTATATTGCATATTGGCAAGCACCAGGACTTGTCCAGGCACACAATCAGCTGAAAACTCATCTGGTTTTGTGTGCACAAATACCTCAGCTATATTTGGAGTTTCCCAAGATTTTTTGCCACCTGGGCACAAGGAGCTGTCACACACAGAGGGTTTTCCAGCACACAGGCATAGGATCAGTTGCAGATAAAATGCTGATCTTTTAAAATTATTTTTTCCCATTCCTATCCCCTCTTTTTTTAAATATGTTTTTTAAAAAAACATTAATTTTGTTCCTGTCTGTACCATGCACAGTTGTCAAGGCCCTCAGCTGAGATGCAAGAGATACAGGTCCAATTCCTCCTTCCAGCCCAGGGAGGTTCTTTCAGCTTCTGTCAAAACTACATCTGAGTGCAACAGGCATGAAGGAAAAAAAAAAATCACGATTCAGCAGGTCAGAAAGCCACACACAAAAACTCCTGGATCTTGTGACCTTATAGTCATTCTCAGGAAAAAATAACTGGCAAGAGCTTGAAGCAGTTGCAGCATCTGGGTTCACCCCATCCCAGGGGTTGGATTCCCTCAGATCCCTTCAAATTGCTCAGGGAACCTCCAGGCTGCTCCCTGCAGTGCCTGACTCCAGCTACCTGGGAATGGGGGTGGGATAAAATCTCACAGTTCACAACAGCAATGGAGTGAATCCAGGCATAGTCTGCAACAAGGAAATTCATATCTGGGAAGGAAAACAAAAGCTCATCTTCCTCTGGTTTGCACTTTCAAAGGTTTCTTGAAGTTTCTGACGTTCTTAACTGGCGTAAATCACGTAGCTCCCCATAAGCCAAGAAATCAACAACTATAATTTAGGATTCTGAATCAGTTCTAAGGAGAAAAGTATCTTCTGTTCAGAACCATAAAAAGTTACATAAACCCCCCAAACGATCTGTTTTAAAACATATTCAATAGTTCTTGGACTGCAGTGGGCAAGAAGCTGGGTTGTTTTTACTGCCAAGAAAGAAAAAATTTCAACGTTTTCAAATATTTGCAATACCAGATGCCCCGGTAAAAATTTTCTAGTCCATTTTAAAAACCCTTATTTCTTAAAAACCCATTTTGTGTGGAAAACGTCCCATATGTAAGCAATACTCCAGGCACTGTGCAAGGACCACACGCTCCCAGCTCAGCCCAGGGACAGGACATCCAGCACTGCAGGGATGGACACGATCAGATGGATGGGAACAGGGAGCTCAGAGAGCTGTGCTGAACCTGGACTGAATCCAGCCAGGTGCTCAACCCTCAGCTTGCTCAGGGAGTGCTGGAGACTGGTACTGAATATTGGAAAATTCTGTCCGGATGGGAGTGAGGAAAATCTGACTCTATCTCTTGACTGCCAGAGATACAGAGCACCAGCTGCCACACCTTTAATCACCCCTGACATCTTTTACTGCCCTGGCAACTGAAAGGTTTTTTGCTGAGAGCCTGTGGAGGGAGATAAAGGTGACAGAGCACAGTCCCATCGTGGGACATCCCTCACTTAGAACCTCTCCTGGTGCCTCTCAAAGGAATTGGCTTCCCAAGGGCAAACCCACACAAGGCAAACACTTTAGATGTGGAAAGAGAAAGGAAACCAACATCCCTAAGGGTGAAAGCTCATGGCTCTGTGTCAAACCAACCAGCCTCAAGCACCATAACTCAGCAATCAGAAAAGCCTTAAAATTTGCTCTGTGTGTGTGAGGGTGCAAGGACATGGTGGGTGAATGGGGAGAGGCTGGGGCAGATCTCCTTGCACTGAGCTGAACAATCCAAATTTTAATTAACAAAAGGTATTGCTAAAGGAGGCAATCAAAACAGCAGGCTAATCCCACAGCCTCCTGTCTTTGGTTTCAGAGCACTACTTCACTTCTCAGGCACTTGCAATTAGAAGAATCCCAGAATGTTTTGGGTTGGACAGGACCTCAAAGCCCATCTCATTCCACCCCCTGCCATGTGCACAGACTCCTTCCTCTCTCCCAGGGTGCTCCAAGCCCTGTCCAACTTGGCCTTGAACACTTCCAGGGATGGGGCAGCCACAGCTTCTCTGGGCCACCTGTGCCTTCCCATCCTGTGAATCAATAAATAATTACCATCACCACTGAACCTGCAAACTCCAAATACAGAGTGAGAGCTGCTGGCCCCCCCAGTGTGGGGCTGTCACAGTGAGAGTGTGTCTGTAGCTGCAGCCTACCCCTGTCCAAGCCATCTGATGGAGGGTGAGGATGGAGCTTACACACTGCCTCCCACAAGGGACAGGCTTCAAGGAGGTGTTTTATGAGCTTTTTCCACAGCTTGGACCCTCTGAGAAGCTTCCAGGTGCACTTTCCCATTGCTCCCTTGGTTCCACGGCCACAGGGGTGTGCACGTGGGTGTACGATGGGGGTGACAAGTAGCAGAGGGGTCTGTTAACCTGAGAAATTCTTCCTCTGTCTCAGTCTTTCACCAGAACCCAAATAAAAACTGCTAAAGGTCACAAGGGAATCCCTGGATAATGCAAATAACAGCACCAGCAGAGAGCTGCAAGCACTGCAGATTCCTCCTGCAGCATGGCTGCAGGTGGTCGCCACCCACCTGCCCCAGGGGGGCTAAAATCTACCTAAAACCTTCCACCTGCCCTCCCCAGTCACCCTCAGCTTCTGTCCTGCAGAACCATTAATTAATAAGCTTCCCACCACTGATATGGCATTTAAAGGGACACCACCACATAATATCTGTTTTCAATCACAAATTTGGGAAGAATAAGGTTTTATATACCTTGAGGCCCCAGGAGGGCTGGAGTGGTGATGATGATGATCCTTTAAATAGCAGCAGATGTCAAGACCTGGAGGATCATTTTTCTTGCAGAGGAGGAAGCAGTGGTGAAACAGAGATATCTTCATTGAGCAGAACCTGCCTTTTCTCCTGTCATGTCAGCTCCATTGAGCCAAGGGAAGGGGAGAGCCCAGGACATCTCTTCCCCTCACTGAGCAAACCTGAGGTGGCCCTGCCAGCTCTGAGGGACTTCCTCAGCTGTGCACCCACCAGAAGTGAACCATGGAATGCCATGATCCTCATTTTATCTGAGCATCTCTGCTCCAAGACACTTTCATCCAGGACACAACCTTGTCCAGGGCTCAGCAGAGCACACATGGGCACTTCTGTGGCAGTAGCACAGGAATTAGCTCAGGCTGAACAGTTCATTGTAGAAAAAACTCCTCAGAAATGCAATGCTGTTGCTCTCCAGCATGACCAAAACAGATTTTTAAAGGCATCTCAGTAGAAGGTCGATGCTTAAAATCTGAGTCCTGGCTTAGAGCAATTGGGCACTTGTGTTCATCTTTGTCCCGTGGCTCAAACTGGGTGCAGAGCTGTCCCCTGTGCATGCCCAGAGCAGAGGTTTCCTTGGCTTAGCAGAAGGAGCTGTGGGTGTTTTCTCCAGGGCATCAGTGTAGGTGGGTTTAACCATCCTGATTATCTCAGAGCTGGCAGAGCAGCTCAGCAGAAGGGAAAAGGAACCAGATCACAGCCTGAATTAACAACTTTGCTCCACAGGAAAAACCCACCACCTTCATTTGGTGAGAGAAGCAGGGCAGAGTGTGTGAGCTCAGAGCAAGCAGAGGCACAGCCCGTGCCCCAAAGCCAAAGCTTTGAGTTCCTTTAAGTAACCCTGGGCTGGAATATCTGCTCCTGGAGCCCAGGACACAGCCTGGGCTCTGCCCACAGCTCTTTGTGGTGTCCCACAGCACCTTTCTGGTCCCAAGAAGTTTCCAACTCCTTGCTAGCAGGATTAGGGCACAGCCTGTGTTCCTCCCCCACCCTCACAGTACTATAATCAAAATGCTTTTTGTTTTGCTGGAGCTTAATTTTGAGTATGTGACTCCAAACTTATCCTTCTGGGATTGGATTTCGAACCCAATTCCATGCTGGAAACCGCTAATTTTCTTAGGACCATTTTCAATGTGGTAGAACTGTGCTTTTGGGCAAAGGAAAACTGCTTATTTCCATTATTTTTAATAAAAAAACATTCAAGAACAATTCAACAGATTTCATCCCTAGTGGCTCTCAGCCCCAGATCCAGTTTCGACTCAAGCACAACCCTAAAACTTGACCCTCTATTCAGCCTCAAACCCCAAACCTTTCCACAGGCTCTGGGTGGAAAGTTACTGACCCTGTATCTGAGCCAACTTTCAAAAACAAAAATAACTTGCCTGATGAAATTTTTGTAGGAAAAAAAAAAATGCACACGCGCGCACACGCACACACACGCACGCCATATATACCAGGAGGGATTAAATCCTCATGTTGCAAGAATTTAATTTTAAAAAGCTAAGACATTGTAGGAATGCAAAAATATCACCTCAGCCTGGTAACCTTTGGCTTAGGCATGCACTTCCACAGCTCACAAACGGGAATGTTTCCTCTCCCGCGCTGGGAGGACCGGTGCCACTCAGGAATGCCTGGCTGCAGCCCAGTTCCAAGAGGAAACCAGCAACCCTTTACTAGTGGGGCCTCTGTGGGCTCCTGGAGGCAGCCTCTCATCCCATGGGATTGTTTTAATTCCCACTTTCTCCACCATCTTCTGAGTGCCCCAATCCCAAAAGGAGCAGCTGAGGGCCAAAGAAGGGTCTTTGCGAAATGACGCCATGTATTTTCCACCCTGAGAATCCAGATTATTATTGTCCTTTGTTCTTGGGAGGTGAAGCTCTATGTTCATCCCTACTCCAAGCTCCAAGGTGCTAGAAGTAGATCTGTGCCTGCTGCTGTCACCTCACTGGTGTGAATGCCATCAGGAAGGACATGCTGGTGACTCCATCAAGTTCATTCAAACCAGAAACTTCCCTTGGGAAATTCTCAGTACCTGCACGGGGGCAGGAATAAGTTCATTTCACACCAAGATTAAGCCTTTAACAGGGCCCTGTGCATTAGCAGAATTCCTGGCATGTCCGAGCCTCGTTTAAAAGGTGGACGGGAAACTCTCTGCTGATCTCAAGTTAATCACAACAACCAAGGGACCAACCTGCAGGAAACAATCCTCCAGGTACTGACGTTACCCACATAAAGCCAGCAGTTCCTCTGGTTTATTGGCTGTGTTTTTCCCCCCAGCAGGCTTAATTTATGATAATTACTAGGAACTATGGATTAAATTAATAAAAAGGAAATTATTAAGGTTTCCTGACCCAGAGGCCAAAGGTAAATAAAGAGAAGCAAACTGTTCAAGATGGAAACGCTTCCCTGCTGCTTTTGGGACTGGTAGAGAAGTTGTTCAGTGCAGCAAGAGAGAGAATAGGATTTTGGGAAGGAGCTGTCTCATCTGGGATGCTGGGGAGGACCATCATGTCCACCAGTGTGGGGAGCCCTGAACCATCATGGCACAACTGTTCCCTGGCAGTGGAGCGAGCTGTGAACAGTGTGTGAAACAGCAAAGAAAACAGAGATCTCTGTCAGATGGGAAGAGACTATAAAAATAATATAATACAGAAATCCAGCTTAATTCAAACTACATCCAAGTCCAGGGTCCTGCTCTACATCCAGCTCTGCCAGCTGATCAGGAATAATTCTCTCCTGCCTGGTCCGAGCACATTTACTACTGCTTATAATTCTTATATACATCTCATACTTTAAATTAGAATTTCAAACCTTATGCTGTTGCAGAAGCAGACCATTGGCATTTGCCAGACCTGGCCTTGCCATTCCTGACTATAAACTTGGATTGTGCTCACTGGAGGCAGAGGGGATGGCTCCCATTCTGCTTTCCCTGCAGATAAGTGCAGAACAAAGACACTGAGTTTTGCTCTCAGTAACAATCCTAGAGCTCATCAGCCTCTCCTCTACCAAGGCTCTCCATATTTACATACACAGCTCCTGCAATTTGCACTTCCAGCTTCATTTGCTCCATTTCCCACCCTGTGTCTGGTGTAAAATCTGTCTTTGGCTAACCTGAAATTCATCTCAAGCTCTGCCACCAACTTTGGGCCCTGCAAACAGACTCATCCAATGTGGCCAATTCCATAACAAAAAGTTTTACAAATTTTAATATGACATATATCTATCAAAACCAAAAAAGAGGGTTTTGATACAAAGTTTACAAAGTTCAAAAGAATATATGAAATCACCTCCCTCCTTGCACAGATTAAATGCAGCACACACCTGAACTTGTATTTAAATACACCCTGACTGTATTTAAGAAAGAACTACTACAAGCTTGAATGCTGAGAAAGGCAGTGAAACCCTCCTGGAAGCAGCTCTGGCAGGGCAGGCACGAAGCAGCACAACCAACATTTACAGTGGCCAATTGTTAGAGTGAAAACAAACCTGCCAGATTGGATGTCACTGGGCAGGGATATCAGCGTCTGATCTCGGGCAGGACGGGACTCAGGGGTACCTGGAGCCTTGTCAAACTCAATGCTCTTATGTAGTAGGTTGAACAACAGAACAATGTTTACATTTCCCCTTGTGCCCTAAGTAGTTTGGAAGTTGGACACCTGAAATGCCTGAATGATTTTTAAAGCAGTGCCACTGTCGGGACTTGATCACCAAGGCCTTGGCTGTTCCTTACTGGTATTCAAGAAAATAAAACCAGAAAAACCCAAACAACCCCAAATTATTTCTGAGCCTGGATATTCAGCATAAAGAGTATAAATGATGGAAAATCCAGGAGGCCTCGTGCAGCCACAGCAACCCTAAGCACAACCATCCTGCTGGGGACCTGATGAATTCCACCCAAGACGGAGTTTTCTTGATTTTCTTCCATATTAACACATTGAAACTTAACATTGAAAGTTCCTTACATATATGAGCACAACAAAATGCAGTTCGTAGTAAAAAGTGTAAATTGAAGCACGTAGGAAGCAAACATCCTGCATGCATTAGAGAGCAATAAATGCTGCATAACAAATGCATAAAAATCATAGAATTATAGAATATTTGGAGTTGGAAGGGATCCACAAGGATCATGGAGTCCAACTCCTGGCCCTTCACAGGACATCCTGTCCCAGAAATAGGGTGGAAGTAGTAAAAGTCTAGTGAAAGAGGGGATGACTTCTCTGATACCATTTTATCATTCCTCCTCACTGCTGCCCACTCTCCAAAGGAGGCCACCTCCTTCCATCCTCTTAAGCTCCCAGCTCTCTGATCCTCACAGCCAGCCTGGATCCCAACACGCTTCAAAGACAAAATTGATAGTTTCAAAATTCAGCTTCATCAATCTCTTCTAAACTCATGTGCTCTCCAGAAAAGTGAGTCCCAATCCAGCTTGAATTGGACCATTTCATCTCATCCTGGGCTCAAATGATTGTCAGTCCATCAAACACTTCTTTGAAAACTGATTTCTTGCAGATGACCATGATTGCTATAAAACAATATTTAAAAACATTTTAATATTTGAAAAGAACTTTCCTCTCCTCTTATATCAACCACATGTTTGAGAAAGGGCCTGGGGTTTACCACTGCTTGGTGAGAAAAATAGCAAAAAGGAGAAAGGATAATGGGGTGATAATGACTGGGAATGTATGGATTGAATTTGGGCTCTATTTAAATACAAGAGGACAATTTGTGACTCGTTGGTGTAGGCAAGCACTGAGAAACATTTGTGGCTCAAGTTTGTGTTTGAATATAGAAAAATATCTTGTGGAAAACTATATTTCTTTTAGCACAGACAAGCTCTGACCGAGTTGCCAGCTGCTGGAGTTGTGGTACTCACCCCAGTCTGTCTGACTGGGAATCCCTCAGGAGATTTCTTATTTGGGCACTGCTGCTGTAGCTTGGGAACCCTTTGCCACCACCAAGCAGAGCCCATCCCACTGCAAACCACAGCCAGGAATAAATAAAAACTCTGCCTCCACCTTGTGCCCCCAAACTCCTTCCTCTGTTTGACCTATTCCCAGGAGATTTAAGTGGGCAGTACTTAATAAAAGAGCCAACACAAAGCTACACTTCAACCAGGAGCTTCAGTGGAATAATTTGAATTGTTGGCCTAGATGATGCAGTTGGAGTAGATGATTGTAGGTCCCATTCAACTGAAAATATTCTACTCCACCCTACTCCACCCTCATCTATTCTATCCTAATGGAAGAAACCGTAGAGAAACCAGGTCTGGTCCTACTTGACTCAGGTCTGAAGGCTCAGGGTTTTCTGCTGGTTTTGTGATGCTGCATTTTAAGGAGTTTGGTGACAACACTTAAAGCTCAGTTGTAGTCCCTGCCAGGCTTCCATGAGTCAGATTATTTTGATAAACAGTTTGTCACATGCTCTGCTGGGGGCAGGGAAGTCAGGCTGAATTTTGCTGTTAAAAACCACTAAATAAAATTACCTGAATTTGAACTTTGACTTCAGAGCTGCTGGTTTGTGATCCCCCTTACAAGAGGTCTTATTTTAGAGCTGAGTCACTTTGAGTAGGGTCTCGATATAGATTGAATTTGTAAATCTCCATGAAAACAGAGGCACATTGAAATAACCATATTGAAAAAGTCACTCTCCAGGGTGGACAGAGAAGCTGTGGCTTCCCCATCCCTGGAAACTTTTGAGGCCAGGTTGGACAGGGCTTGGAACAACTTGGTCTAGTGGAAGTGACTATGATCTTTGAGGTTCCTTTCAACCCAAAACATTCTATGAAAAATAAGAGTTAAAATATATCAGTGTCTGAAGAGCAAATAAAGATGTAGGAGACACACACAGAGCTGCTACATCAGATCCTGATGGCTTTTGTAATTATTTATATTCACTTGTTCTTTTTCTCCCTGGTCTGTCACACTTACCTGAAAAAAATGCAGAGCAGGAAACAAAGAGTACAGAGAGGCTCATAAAAACATTCTTCCCTATTAAGCAACTGGGCTGATTGTCACTGTGTGAAAGATGAAGCAGAATGAACAAAACACTTACCTGTGCATCTCCATTCCTGATAGAAACCCTCAACTGCCTTTGTCACTTTAGCACATGAACACAAGGCCAAATGAAACACATGTTTACAGCCATAATGAGGATTAGCTTTGCACTAAAAAAGTTGAACTACAGTCAAAATTAGATGGTGACATGGGTATTTGCCAACAGCATTAAATGAGAAATAACAGAGTATGAGGTTTCTGGAATGAATAGAAAATGTATTGTTTAGAGACCTTTTTGGCCAAGTATCAACATATGCCAATACTTAAGACTTCTTGTTCTTATTTACTTACCCCAACAATAAAACAAATGTTGTTTTGTGCCAACAGCCTGATAGACTGGTCCTGTATCTTTAGAAATAGAGATTGGATATTATTTCTTTCATACCAGCTTCAACCTACTTAAAAAAAAAAAAAAGAAAAAAAAAAAAAGAGAGATCCAAAGTAATTGAGTCCAGAGCATAGGAAATAAGTGAAGGAGGTAATCAATTTTAATAACATATAGCATCAACACACATTAAGAAAATTCATAAAACAGAGGGAAAAGAAAGCATTTGCCCATCTCAGAAGACCAGGCAGTGTTTGTACCTTCACCCACCTCCAGGCAGAGATTATTGATGAAGCCTCAACCACAGCAGTGATTGATCTCCACCCAGAGCCCTCCATCAGCCTGAGCCCAGAACAGTGAGGTAACCACCCTCATTCCCATTAAAAACCAGGCAAACTGATGAATGCAAATCCTAGGAAATTCTCTCCAAAGCACAGAACATTAAAAGTATTTGCAGTTGAAACATTCAGACCCTTCCCTGGCCCAACCACTTCTCTCCATGGTATCTCCCACTGCCAGGCCACCCCTGTGCTCTCAATCAAACCACTCCTTGCAGTGTTCCCACCTGGGATTCTGCCTCCATGCTCCTGCCATAACACTGCAGCTGGAATAGATACAGACCCACACCAGAGCTCACTCCATTTTAAGGCAGATATTGTCAGTGAAAACAACAGGAAATCCTTTGCATTCTGGAATGATTTTTCCCAAAGCTTTTCACTACACCCAGACCAAGACAGATTTGCTCAAGCTGATTTTCAGGTGGCATTTGGATGGGGACTGACCTGGTACATGGCAGGGGGGGACTCTGCTATTTAGACTAGAAAAAAGTTCAGCTCTGTTACCAGTTTGGGGAAAATGGAGAAAACTCTTGAGTTTTGCTGTCTGGTGTCCAGTCTAGTGTTCTGAAAACTACTTGTGTACTGAAAAAATAAACCCCATCATATTTACCTGACTTGCAGAGATGGACTCCTGAAGTCTTTGCAATACAGCATGCACACATAAATATAATGTGTTTATAGGGCTTCTATACATTCACCTCCTCCATGTCCTGCCATTCCTTAAAAAAATGTAAATAAAGGTATTGATCATTTACCACCTGTGCTCTGGACTACCGTCCTGGAAATGTTTTGGCTCTGGGAAGACGAATAAACACATGTTACCATTAACTTTTCTGCCTTTCTTATAAAGCTATAAACAGACCCATTGATTTCCCCCACCTCTCCCTCTTTTGAATTTTGCAAAAATAAATGCTTTCCTGGACAGTCAGAGTTCATTACTGAGACAGAGCACAGTTCCCCTTGTCCTGCCCACAAGAATCAGAGAACCATTTAGGTTGGAGAAGATCACGGACTTTTTAAGGTTGGAAAAATTCTTTAAGGTTATTGAGTCCAACCGTGGCCAAGGCCACCACTAACCCATGTCCTCAAGTGCCACATCCATACAGCTTTTAAATCCCTACAGGGATGGTGATTCCACCACTGCCTACAATGCTGGACACCCTTTTGGTGAAGAATATTTCCCTGACATCCAATCTAAACACCCCCTGGTGAAACTTGAGGCCATTTCCTCTGCTCCTGTCCCTGTTCCCTGTGAGCAGAGTCCAAACCTTGCTGTCCCCTCCTGTCAGGAGTTGTGCAGAGCCACAAGGTCCCTCCTGAGCCTCCTTTTCTCCAGGCTGAGCTCCCTCAGCCTCTCCAGACCCTTCCCAGCTCCGTTCCCTTCCCTGGACACGCTCCAGCCCCTCCATGTCTTTCTGGGCAGCGCACAGTTAAGTGAGATGTGAGACTGAGAACCAACTTTGTCCTCCAAGAGCTGCTCTGCTCCCCCCAGCCACATCCTGCCCTTGGCTCCCACCTTGGCAGCCTCCAGAACCCCCAGCTAATCCTGTTTCATTTGCATTGGGTCAGAGCACAAGCTTCCCAAAAATGTAATTGCCTGGAAAACCCAGGATTCCCGCAGCTGGGTCTCCAGGAGGGGTTTTCACACATCCTCTGGCTTTGCAGCAGGGGATGAGGAGGTGGAATCAGCTCTTCCTCCTCCTGGAGGAACGTGGAGAGCCCAGAGCAAATCTCACCATCTGCACAGCCCGTGAGTCACCTCAGGGCCTGGGCAGTTTACTTTATAGATTAGTCAACAGAAATAAACATAAATCCCTGGACATTAAAAAGCCTTTTTAGAAAAATAATTTTTAACTCCCTCCCAAAAAAATTTGGCCGCAGATCTCTAATTATAATTTTCTGAGGATTTAAAAAAAATATGAGATTTAATTGTGGTTTCTATAAACATGAAGATAAATTACTACATGTAAATATTGGTTCTCAACAGTTACTAATGCTTCTCTGGAGGCTGTTTTTATTTTACTGAGACAGAGAAACTAAGTTGTAAAAGATTTCCTTTGTCCCTTTTGCTCATCATGGAGGGATTTGAAAAGTTTTCTTGCCTTCACCACCGAATGCTTTCTAGCTGATGACTTTTGACAGCATTATTAAGTAAATTGAAGGGGAAGATTGATTTCCAAGATGATGCATTGTAAAGTCATGAGAAATAAAACTGAAGCTTTTATTCCAGAAAGGAAGAGGCAGTAAATGCAAGGAAGACACTAAGACAGACACTGTACCACCCACCAGTTCCCCTTTTAAAGCTTCCAAGCTGACTGGAAGTCAGAGCCATAATGAGAAAATGTTAAGAGTGTTGGGGTTTGGGTTTGGATGAGCAACACGATGTGTGTGAGCATCCCTGAGGCTGATCCAGACTCTGTGAGCTTCTTGGATCCAGCCCCTGGGCTGCAAGATTTACAAGGGCACGCTGAGGTATCACATATTTACAGCTTCTCACTGGGTTAAAAAAATGCCCTGAGAGCATCATCTCTTCCAATGTTGCCCTGTTACAGCTGTGGAATATCAGTCAAGGAATGGCTGAATGAGAAAATGGAAATCAAAAGGAGAAGAGCCCTGAGCAAACCTTTCCTGAAACGAAGCAGCAGTGGGGGGCTGTGCAGCTGCACTTACACCTTACAGAGCTTGACCTCTCGATGTCAGAGAAAGAAAAAGTCAGTAAAAAGGCAAATCATGATCCAAGGGTATCACCAGGATCTGAATTTATTTCAGTTGTGAAATCCATGCTGCAAGTCCTCTGACTCTGCAGCCACTGCAGGAAAGTGTTTCTGTACCACACAGGGTTTGTGGTCAATCTCCTGAGACCACGGCATGGAGGGAGCTCAGCTGAGATGCAGGTACCAGGTACCCCCTGAGCATCCCCTGCTCTGTGTGTGACCACACTCTGAGCCACCCTGAGGAACTGCCCTCACCTCAAAATAACCAAATAAACCCATTCCAATTTATGAGAAACTTCCACTGTTTTGTTTTTTTTAGTGCCAGATCAGTTCCCTGACCGTGGCCACAATGCCAGGTACAACCAAGGAATGGAGGCTGCAGCCTGGGAGCAGGAGTGGACAGAGAGAAAAAGGATGCATGACAAGCTCAAACTACCCCAAACTGGACAAGAAACAGCAGCCAAGGCACTGGGACCAGGAGCAGAAGCCCTGTGAGGGAGAAGGCACCTTGAGGGCTTTAGATGGGGGCATTTGTAAAACCCAAATCTTCTTGAGCAGGGAAAACATGGACCCTTTGAGAGAGTGACCACATCAGGGCAGGAGGTGCTCACCCACAGGAACCCATCCATGGAGCCCTGATATTGTTTCCTCATATTCCACGAAGCAGGTCAGGGAAAGGGATTTTATTGTTTCAAACCAGTGACATTTTGCATTTGGCTCTTACACAAAGGCCTCAGTTTCACTGCCCTGTCAGGAGCTTGCCTGACCCAGAGAAACCACAGCACTTGGTGGGACAGAGAAATGAACACAGAGAGGCAAAGCCCAGGGCTGGAGCTGACAGGGAACCTCCTGTTGCTCCATTCCAGGCAGAGCCAGAGCCCCGAGCTGTCCTGCCTCCTCCACCAGCCCGTGGTGTGCTGAGAGCTCTCCAGACAGACACAAGGAGATGTTGTTCCCACCCAAAACAGCTTCCAGCTCCAGCTGGGCAGAGCACAGGGAGAGCACACCCCAGTATCCAGCTATGTGAGCTGGATTCACAGACTTGTCCCAAGAACAGAGCCCAGAAACTGCTCCCCAGTCACTCATCTCAGGCCAGTCCTCATGGTTTCCATAGGCATAGGGGAGAGGTGGGTGTCTTGCTTGGTTTCACAACAGCACTGCACACTGATGTGCAATAAATAAAGATGAAATGGAAATAATCCAACCCATTCCTCTTTGAGCACAGTTCAAGGAAAATATTGCAGCTAGAGACCATAAGCAGACCCAATAAATTTGTTCACCCCCCACCCCATTCCCCTTTTGTTATTAGGGTGTGACTAAGGCTTTGCAGCATCAACTTTAGGTCTTAATTAGAGATTCTTGCTGTGAGCTCAAGGGATATTTTAAAATCACATTTAAAATATTATAGGAAGTTGCAGCAGGCACTAAGACACAATGCAAACCTGTGAATTGGGATGGCTGAAACACAGCTCATGGTCCCAGGACTTTATCTTAAACCAGGGATTCCTCAGGTGGTGTTGATATCATACTGAGAGAAGGCAGAGGGGGCTTCTTATACTGCATCCAGCTGTCCTCAAATACTTATATCCAGAGGACAGCTTGACTTTCTTGAGTCAAAAGTGGAGAAAGTGGGGCTGTATTACAAGGAAGAACTTATTGCCTGGGCTGCTGCTTAAGACATCATTGTCTGACTGTGCTTTCTGCCCTGCACTCGCTTCAGACGACTGAACTTGACCTATCCACCCATCATAAATTAAATTCTTTGATCTCATCTGTAACAACACAGAGCCCTAATAACAATAGATCAAACCCTGGCAGGGACAATATGCTTATTCTTTACCAACTAAATTTTAATTAGTAAACAGGGCAGGGGAAGAATCCACCTTTGCAGAACAAAAAAGGAAAGAAAAAGCATTTTGTACTTGAAAGAAATCTCTGATAAAGAGCAGAGGCATCTTTCAGAGCTCTACATCCTTGTTCTGTTCATCTGAAAAACCACATCATCCCCAAACCATTAAACCCAGGATGAATTTCACATTGTAAGAAATGGCCGTGAAAGCAAACATCAAAAGGGGCTGGGGAGGAGGAAGCAGCTCAGGTGGGAGAGCTCGATGGTTTTTATGCACTGCTCACACAGACCCCTCCTGCTGATTATCCACCCACAGCGTGTTTGGGCTGCCTGGTGCCCGTGGCTGGCACAGCCAGGCTGTGGCTCAGTGTTTGCAGAGCAGGGCTCTGCCCGTTGGCTCTCTGTCTGCACAGGGGGGGTTTATCACCCCTGGGATTGTCCTGTGTCAGATTTGGCCCTTTTCTGACCCAGACATGGGGCAACTGAGAGGTGTTCTAAAAACCTTTTATCCCATTTTCAGTCTCATGTGAAGGGTGAGACAATACAGAGGTTATAATTCACACCATCACAATCAGAAGTCGACTATTTCCTAATTACAAAACACTATAAGTGTTTCTTGGCCTGTCAGCTTTTTGCCACAGCATGCTGTAGATGCCTTAAAGCTAATAATCTAAAACTACCCCTTGTGGGTGCTCTTACAATGCATCTTTCATAGCTCTATTTCTCCAAAGTATCTAGTCTTATTTTCAAGGCCATCCTCTGGAAGTTTTTTCTAGCTCCATTTCTCTCTCAACAATATCTGTCCTATTGCATGGCATTTCTAATCAGTATTTCTTATCTCAAAGTTTGCATACAGATGCATTCTGTGTGTGTGAGCCCTCTGTCAGGCCCTGAGAAATCTCTACAAATCCATTTCCCACAGTCCCTTTACACCAAATAACTCGGGTTGGCTCGTGATGTCCAGGTGAGCTTGTGAGCCCTCAGCAGCCTGGCTCCTTCCAGGCAGATGTAAATACTTAATCCAAATGTTCCTGTCAGCAGTGGCACTTGTTGAGGCAGGGATTTTCTGTGGCTGTGCATCTCAGGTCATTTTATGCCAAAGTAGAAGCAAATCCTAAGTAAATCTTCTTTTGCTGGAGCACCCACAATGTTCCCTGTCTGTCTGGAGTCTCACACCAGAGTGCAGCAACACCTGGTCCCTGGTGGGATGGTACATGTGCCTCTCACCTCACCCCAGCCCAGGGCTCTCACAAAACCAGCAGGTATTTTGCAGGAGGTGCAGAAAGTCTCACAAGGGAAAAAGAACATGGACTGATGGAGATGACATGCTCATATCAGGCTCATTCCCTTGGGAAAGCAGGCAAACCCCCCAGCATGGCTGATTAAAGGAGGCTTCCTTGCCTGGCACAGGAAGAAGACAGGCTCAAGCCAACTCACCCCATTTCTGTGGTGTTAGCACATCCCAGGCAAAAAAATCCAGACCACTCACCAGAACCAAGCCCATGATCAGGGACACTTCACCAAACCTCCCTGAGCATCAAACTCCTTGAGTTTAACCTCTCCAATTGCCTCTTGTGCCAGCAATGTCCTCACTGGAGCTTGGAAATGCCACCACACTCCCTGGGTTCTCAAACAGGTTTGATTTGACACCAAATTCCTGCTGTGCCAAGGTGCTGGGATTTTATTGGCTCTGCATGTCTGATTGTAAACAGCAACTACCTTAAAAAACCCCAACCAACCAAATTTTAATCAATAGTTCAATTTTAAAAGGAAATTTCCAAGCAGTGAATAAATAAACCAACTACAGACCCTTTTTCCAGCTGGTTGTCAGAATTTTAAAGCTATTTTACTAATTGGTTGTACCAAAACTCCCCACGATTTGTTTACCATTGAAATGCAGCCCCTCTGCAGTGCAAGGCTGTGGGAAAGGGAAAGAAAAATCTGGGTTTCAGCTGAAATCATGGGATGAGTTTCAAGTAGGAAAAATCTTAACCAGAAAAGTGGAATTCAGGCTGGACACTGGGGCAAACACTGGGGCTTTTATCAAATGCCAAGTGACCCTTAATGACTGAGGGCAGGTGAGCTGGCCCTGGTTTTGTGTCAGCTGCCCATGTCCAAGACAGAGGACACAAAGTGTGACACCCTGCAGGTCCTCTCTCTGCTATGTCTGATGTGGGAGGGGAACCAATGCTCAGCCAGGCCCTAGGTACAGTTCCTAAATCAAAAACATTTAGATTTTCTTTCCATGTTTTAATGCCCACTCTGGAACAGATATTTCATTTTTACACCACAGATCGTGCACAAACCAACAAGAAATTTCATCAAGAGGAGAAAGAGTACTGAGAAAATGACCATGATGTTTCTTTAAGTGAGTTTTTAGTTGCTCCCTTAGACATTAAAAAATAAACAAATATGACAAAGTTTTCCCACTGGAGTCTCCATGAGCACTTAGACAGGATGAAACCCTGCCCACCCCAAATCAAGTGAAGGAGTAAAAATTTGTGTGGCACAAGAACATACAGGTGAGCTTTGGGACACAGAAAGCACAAACCTCTGTCAGTTGTGCAGGAATAACCCAAAAATAACCAAGCAAAATTGAGCAGGACCCAACCTTTGGTTTGATCACGACTGGAAGGATAAAAAGGAGGAATCCATCGCCCTGTGGATTTTCAGACCAGGGTCACAGCTCCCATCCATCAATGACTGGTGCAGTTGGAGGAGCAGCTCCACACATCTGGAAGGAGAGGGCCTCGCTCTCCTCTCGCTGCTGAGGTGCTGAGGCCACGCAGGCCAAGTCCACTTTGTTCCTCAGTGGAACAAGAGATGGATTTGCCACCTAGCACTGCTCACTGCCTCCTCAAAGCTCAAAGCCTGTTGTGTGTGGTCCGGAGCTGGGTCGTGCGACCAGCCAGAGCCCTCAGCTCCATTTCCAGTTCACATCACTCCAATAGGCCCTCAGCTGGCCTGAGAAATTCCCAAACATCTCTTTCTGCAAACAAGGAGTTGGGTTTCTTTTGTCTTGCAATCAGGGGAGACAAATTCTCCCCTTAACCACAGTTTAATTTATTCCTTTTGGTTGTTATTGCCTCCACCTAGTGCAGCTGTCTAGACTGGGGTGGTGGTGGTTTGCTTTCTTTTTTTCCTCTTTAGCTGGGAATTTTTGGAAGCTGCCTTTGCTTCTTTCTGAAACAAGTTTATTTTTAGTGTCACTTTTTCCATTGGCAAGATGCAATGGCTGAGGGAGCTGCTCTCGGAGGAACTGAGCTGCCTTCAGTGTGAAAATGAAGAAAGCCTGCCTGGTTGGAGGGCAGGAGGAAGCAGCTGAGGTGACACAGAGATGGTCCAAGGGAAGAGCACACACATCCCCTTCAAACCCCAAACTGCTCAGCCAAGGAGGGTTATGGCATCTTCTGACATCCTCTTGGACTGATCTGCTCCTTGGATGGAGCTCCATGTGGGAGGATGCCAGCAGGACTCACACCTGCCCAAGCCATGGTACTCCCAGCTCTTCTCCTCTTGGCTTCCAAGAACAAGTAAACACTCCTCAAGGAGCCACCTGAGAGCTTTAAATCAGGGGCAACCCTGCCACAGGAACCTTCCACCAGCACTAAACGGTTCCCAGATGATTTCTCAGGAAAGGGGAGCTCAGGCACAGGGGGTGTTTTGGTTTTTGCTTGGCTGTTTATGACCCTGCAGCCTTCTAGCCATGCTGATGTTGTTTGCTCCTGCTCTTTCTGATCCGTATTTATTCCACTTTTCCTCAGAAATACATACTCCTCTGACTTTCCCACGATTTTGCTGGTGGGTGTTTTCAGAAAGCTGGGAAAGGGACGGCAGCATTCAGCCCTTAGTCTCCTCCTCACCTGCAGAGTTTAATCCCACTGCAGTGATCATCTCCTTAATTACCATTAGTTTACTACTTTGCAAAGAGCTGTAAAAATCCAACTTTTTTTTTTTTTTAAAGGAAGAGGTTGACTTGAAATAATTGGATAAAAATAAGACTGGACTCTGATTTTTCCAGTGCCAATTTTCAGCATTCACAGTGCTCATTCCAAAGATTTCCTGACACCAGCCTGGCTTCACTGAGCTCAACACATCCCAAATACAGCAATACCAAGAGGGCAGAAGGAATGAAAGTAATATATTTTAAGGCAAACCCTGCAGGCTTTTAGGGTGGGAGTGAAGAGGTGGGGGAGGGCATTAAAACACACACACAAAACCCAGAATTAAGCAAGCGAGACCATTCCAGCTGAGCTGTTTCAGCCATTGTCTTACAACAACTTTAAACCCAATTGCTTCTTTTTAATGAGGTATTTTCTTCCTCTTAACCACCCAAATCTAATCCATGATGTTAGTCCAACTCAGAGAACTTAAAATCAGAACATTGGGGCCTTTCTTAATCCTCTTAACTTGCCAAAGGTTTTCTGATCACACACCTCTTCCTTCCTACTTAGGACTTTCTTTTTTCCACCACCCTTTGTCTTCTGTTTACAGCTGTGAAAAATTAGAATTCAGGCAGTAAAATCTCTACATAACAAATGAGCATTTAGAGATGGCTTGCATGTTTCATTGAAGGAAACCAGGCATGTTTTCTTAATTATTTCATCAAATCATATCTTGCCTGGGCTCAGATACTCAGCATTTCTTGAAGGACATTCTTTAATCCACGGTCTTTCATTCTAATGAATAATTATCTTCAGAAGATAAACCCTGGCTCATGCTGTGGTCACTTAGCACCTTTCACATGGTGTGATAGGTCAATAAAGCTGGGACTGGATCTGATGTGAAATTTGGGAATCCTCCTCCTCCATCTCTTCCAGGTCCTCCTGAATCCCAGTGTGTCATGAGAGGATGCAGAGCTTGGTCATTGCTGCAGCCTGGTCATCCCACGGTGATGTCAGGACTTCTCAGATAAAGAAGCTGGAAAAGCTGTGATCCAGCACTCACTGATTTCAGGGCTCATAACCAGAGTTGTATAAATACAGCTGACATCTACCACACCCTCAAACCTGGATCTTCCACCATCATGGCTAAAGTGGCACAGGAGGCTGGCACTTGGGGATCTAAAGGACACCCTGCTATGAAGGCCAGGGAGCCACACTGGAGTGAAAACTGCACATCAGGAGGAATTTGTCACCTTCATGAAGTTTAATGACCAGTGAGGGCAGCAGGTGTCCTCAGTGATTTTCCAAGCCTAGCCACTTCCAGATTTCCCTTCAAGCCTGAGAAGTGCTAGAGCTGCTGGCTGAGCACTGCTCCTGGGGCCATTCCCTGCTGTTGGACTGCACTGAGCTCACCAGCATTTCCCATCACATCAGGAGCACATGGCAGGAGCTGCTCTCGAGATGAAGGGCCTGAGAGGGCCTAAGAGGGAAGGTGCTGAGCAATGCATGAGTAATCATTTGTCCAAGGGACAGTCCCCAGCACATCCCAGTCCAAATTAGGTTTCAAAACAAAAACAGCCAGAGACTTCCTTCCTGCCCCTTGCTGCATCTGAGAGAGATGGGTTTTACTGAGTGGGCCACTGAGTTGAGATCAGCTAGGAGCCAAGCAAAGGGCTTGAACCAGAACACAACCTGGCACCTATCCCAAGTTCCTTTTGAGTTTGGTTAACATTCCCCACCCATCATTTTTCATGTGCATGTGCCACATCACTTCCTGGTTCTGATTTGCCTGCTATTTGCCCCACGGGTAGGGTGTTACCCATCGAGACTCAAAAACCAGCAAGTAACCCCTCCTCCCCCTCCTCATAAACCCCACACCCATCTCTGAGGGATCCAAGCATCCCTAGCAGGAAGAAATCCAAGAATTCTTTATGCACATAAGAATGTCCCCTTGCCACATCATAATCCTGTTTGCTACCAGTGCCACACACTGATGGTCTGGGTCAAATTCCAGATGTTAATAAACCTCAGTAACAACTGCTCAGAGAAAATGCAGATAATTGGTCTCATACCTGCTATTAGAAGAAAAAAAAAAAGGCAACAAAATACATGACCAAAAAAAAAAAGTGCTATAAAAAATGCATCTTGGTTGCTTTTAACATTCTTTTCCAAAAGCTAATTTTAGCTCTGTAGCTGGAGCTTAAAGGCAGCTGCACATCTGGTGTGATCTGCCAACCTCTGTGGCCCACAGCACTCCTGTCCTCCTGTGCTGAAAGTAAAGCCTTGGGATGCAAAACCACAAAACACAGAGGGTTAATTAATGGGGGATCCAAGATGTTTCCCTGTGCTCTCTCAGCTTTGGACAGACTTGGATGTCGATGGTCTTGCTGCAGTCAGGTGCTGACTGTAAAACAACTCCTTCTGTTGCTGTTGCCTGGGTTGCTGGGTTATAAAAGCATTAATACTTGGCTTGTTGTCACAGGTTTTTTTCACTGTCTTTGCTACTGCTGTGAGCTTCCCAAATGTGCTATACTTGGAAGAATCCATGAGCAATAGGCAGAAGATGTGGTCTGGGATGCTCACAGTGCTATCTGTAGGTGCATTTCTGCTGCCTCTGAATCCCCAAAATTACCATATATGCCCTGCAAAGATAGTTTCCAGGCAGATGTTTATATTTTGCCATTGGGTTGGCTGGGGTTCTGAGAGGATCAGATATGGTCAAATTCTGCTGCTGGTGCAGATAATGCAAATCCCCACAAGATAAGCGAGGTGAACTATCTGCATGGAGTCACAGGAATTACACGCCAAGGAAGAGTTTCCCAATTAATCAGAAATCAGAGTTCTGTGGACTAAACTCCACTCTGACTGAGAAGCTGACATTATTGATCAGTGTTATTTCCCAGGGTATTCCAGTCCTTGCTCCCTTCCATCCACAAGTGCTTCACGTTACTGGTTTTCAGGAATGTGTTGTTTGTCAGTCTTAACATATTAACATACAGCAATCAGAGTCCTGCTGGCTGCAGAACACAGGTTAACTGTTCTTAGGTGGAAATCATCACATTCAAATACCTGAAACGCAGCATCCACTTTTCTGCAGTTCCTGATTTCCACAGTGTGCAGAACAATTCTGCCCAGGGAGAGTCTTCTGTGCAGTGGGAATTTCACTGGGCACTTGAAGGTGCAGTGAGCAGGTCACAGCATCACCAGTTTTGTTGATCTTTCCCAGTGTATCCACACAATGATCCAGAATTGCCACTAGCCTTTTTTGGAGCTATTTTTTAAACCTCTTCAGGATGGACAACAGACTCTACAGAAGGGCTCCTGCAAGTTGTTTATCCATGTCAGTCCAGGGAAGGCAGCTGAGACTGAATTTGTGAAGCTTCACACACACCCTGGCCTCTGAGCAACATTTCATCCAGGTCTTCTCTACCTGCTACCACCTTATTTGGATTATATCCCTGACTCCTCATGAATATGGATATCCATATATATGGATACAATGAGCACTCAGTGGGCCAAGGCTGCCCTGCTCTGACACCTTGGCCTGATTTCCCATATAACAAAAAACACCCACAGGACTCCACCTTGTGCCCTCCAATCCATCCTGATAAACTTTCCCATTATGTTCTGGTTTTAACAGACAAAGCTGTGAGCAGCAGTTATGTACAGGGAGGAAATTTATAAAATGTTAAAAACTTTACAAGGAGAGCACATCTTTAAAAAAAAAAAAAACAAAACCAGGAGCACAAACTGAGTTGTGCCAGAATCTGTTTGCTTCATGCAAGAAAGGTGGTCTCTGCAGGGCTTTGTGCTGATGAGAAAGGAACGGCTTGGAGACGAGGATGGTGCTCACCTCCTGTGCACAGACTTCAGGTATCAGGACTTCCTATATTTCATGTTTTAATTTAGTGTGTGTATATGGCCTGTTTTCCTGAAACCCTAAAGAGGACAGTGAGATGCTGGACCAGGCAATAACTTCATTTAGAAGGAGAAAGGAGGCAGCTGGAGAAGAGGGGAGTGGATGTGTGAAACCCCAAATCCAGCAGTTGTTACCCCAGCATTCTTCAGGAATGGCAGTGGTCTGTATAATGTGGGTAGCTTGGAGCAGTTATGCAGTAAATATTTTTCCCCAAGTACTTTTCATGCTTGAGTTTTAGGTTTTCAGAGGGATACTTTATTTTAAAAAAAATTTTTTTTTTGAAGGAAGATCAATGACTTAATGAAAAAAGTCTGAGATGCAAGAGGGAGGCTATCGCTTCAAGAGTGCTTCCAGATTTACATAAATAACATTCCTGCTGCATAAACATCTTGGCAAAGGCAGAGCATCTAACCCCCTTCCTACTCTATTGGCCTCCACTAAATTCTGCAGAATATTAAAACCCCTTGATGGTAACGTGTTCTCGGCCAGAAACAAATCATTAGTTTGGATGAGGGCATCAAACTGCATCTGCTCTGTTCCCTGAAGTTCCAAGTGCAAGAGATTTAGGAGGGAGGAGAGAGGATTTCTTTGATAGAAGGATTTAGAAAAATGGCAATTGATATGATTTTTAAGCAGATACAGAGATGAGGGGACACGTCTTTCCCAGAGACACATGGGAATGGTCTGGAGTAATTAAACGTGGAGATGGGCTCAAGCTGTGCAGTTTGGAGGTGGATCTGAACACTCAGGAGCTTTTGTTCTGCCCACTACACATGGCTGAGATGGTCCATTGATCAACTTCATCAAGAGTCAGGGAGGGGTAAATCCAGCTCATCTCTAAGTGAAAAGAACGGGAATAAAATGGAAGAGGGGCACTGAGGGAGGGTCTCTCCATGCTGCAGGACCATCTCATGGGCCTGGATGTTGTCCTCGCTGCCAAAACTCCCTGAAGAAGGCAGAGAAGAGGGATGGTACAGATGAAGCTGGTTTTTAACTCACCTTTGAGTTTTCTTTCACACAATGAATTATTTTGGCATCAGTCCTACACTTCCAAGAAAGCACCACATAGCCAAAGCTCCTCACAGCAGCTCCTACCCACCAGGGCAGCAAGAGGTTGATTCCACCAGAGGAGTTCTCTCTTACTGGCAACATTATTGAAAATCAGGGAGAGTTGAGAATCCTTTTTCTCTTTTCAATCCAGTCTGTCTCTCTTGCTTTGTCCCTCCAGAAAGAACCAGCTTTCTGCCTCCTCAGAGGTTCTCCTTTAAGCCCACAAGAACATCCTGCATGGATCTGCAGGGACAAATGATTTCTTGAAACACACTGGTCTTAATCAAACCTAATCTCTCATGACAGGGCAGAGCAGCCTGGACATCCATTAGATTTAGCATAGCTACTCCAAGCAGTGCTGTTATGTCAAAATTATGCAACCTAGGCTTTGATAGGCTTTGGGGATTTTCTCTGTGGTTCCTTATGAGCCCGTTGGTGCCCCTCACATTTCAATGACCACAATATGAACATTAAATGTATTTCCTTTCCCACAGCTGGATGCTGTCCCATCTGTTCTGAGACAGCCAAAGTGTCAAGTAAGCCAGGCAAGGCAGACAATTTTTCATGCAAATCTGTTGACTTTAGGATTTTAAAATATATATCTTTTAGATAACCCACAGATTATCTCACAAAAAAAAAAAAAAGAAAAAAAAAAGGGTCATTTGCAAGAGTTCCTCCAGCAGTCCTTGGCATTGTTAGCCAACATTGCAATGCACATATATTATCCTCAGAAGAAAAGCTGGCAAAAGGACAGAGAGAAATGCAATGTACAGTCACTCTAATGGCTTAGCCTGGGATGCTCCAGAGGGATGCACAGAACCCCCAAACAACAGCACCTTCCAAGCACTCTCCAGCTGTGCAGCACAGGTGGAAGGCAGAAAAACCATGTTTAAAGAATTGCACCAGCCCCAGGCAGGGGGATCAGGATTTGTCACAGACTTGGCCTCCTTCCCTGGCACCTTCAGCATCCCTGTGCCCCCTGGTCCAGGGTGGGCAAACCCAGACCCCTCCCCTGACACCCCTCCATGGCAGGGAAGCAGCAGCAGCACCCACAGAGTCAGGTCTCAAAAAGATTTGCACAAAGCCAAGGAAATAACCTGCTAAATCAACCCACCCATGTCAGAGCTCAGCTCAGTATAAGCACAGAGCTCACAAGTGATTTAATTCCAAAATCAGCCAATGTCTCAATGCCTCTGCTCACCACACACTGACTCACGTGCTCATCTGAGCTCTTGGAGCAAGGCAGGGATGTCAACAAATGAAGTGACTTGTGCCCATGAAACACCACACCAGTGGCACAGGAGAGCCTTTCTCACCTCTGGTCTTCAAACCACCTTTTAAATCCCTTTTACTATTTAATGAGATGCTTCACAATAGAACAGACTGGAGGAAGCAGCTGGCAAATCATCCTGTGATGAAAGCCAAGGATGTTAATTGCCTTCCTGCCTTACCTCATATGACAAATTTGCCATCAGACCCCCACCTGGCAGGAGAGGATACCCAGAGGAGTAGCTTCCAGCCTCTGGATTTCATGCCTTTTTCCAAGAAAAACCACCCAGAGCACACCTGGTCTTACCTGGAGTCTGGGGAAGGACCAAACCGAGAAGCAACAGGAGAAACCAAACCTACCCCAGACCTATGTGTACCTCTCATTCTTTTAAAACTGAAGTGGATATTGGACTTACCCAGGTGCAGCTCATTTCTCCATATTTAAGATCTGATTTATCAGGGTCCAGAATAACTCTGAGAACCTCACACAGCCAGGACAGCAGGACACCACTGGAATAACAGGAAGAAAAGGGAACTTGCTGTATTGAAGACCTCTAACTCTTCTAGCAGTTTCTGCTGGGGCAGCTCTGCAATCACAGAGAGGGTGTTTGCCATTTTAGCACCAAAATCACCATGGAAGAGGCAGTCATGGGCTCTGTGTGGAGCCACAGAGCATCATGCAGACTCAAGGCTCTGTCTTAAAATGCAGGCCATTGCCCTTTCCCTAAGACACATTTTACCTGGGAATGGAGAAACCACAGGTCCCTAGATAACATGGGAACTTTGATACTTCCTCCAATTCCTTCCTTTAAAAAAAAAAAATAATTTAAAAATCCAGCTTGTTTTCTGAAACTCTGCTTTAAAGAGCTGAGCTCCTAAACCCAGAGTGCGTGATGCAGAACAGCTGACTTTATGTAAGGCTGTTATTAGAAACAGCCCAGTGCTGAGCTGGGATTTCAGGGGATGCACCTCATTCAGAGCCTGGGCAGATGCACCACGAGCGTGGGTCCATCCACACAGCCTGGCTAAGAGTGAGGAGTTTGCTGCCTTGCAGTGCCTGGGGCAGATCCTGACTCAGAGATTCCTCCACGTTATTTTCCATGGGAGGAAGCAGCAGTTATTTTGCACAAGGTCTGAACAGAAGAGATGCCAGCTTCTTGCTGGTAAATACCACGTCCAACCTCACTCGCAGGCTCCAACAGATGTTTCTGCTTTTCAGAGTAATGGAAATTTTATGGACCATTTTCTCCTCCTTCTCCTGTTCCCTGGGATGGAGCAGCAGATCCAAAATGCCCTGGGAAACACAGTGGTCTCCTCCTGAGACTCACTTCAGAGCAGTGTCTCCAGCAGATCAGGGACACAGAGTCCAAGCACTCAGTTGTGGGTTGGGTTCCTCTGGAGAACCAGACAGCATCTGCCACCAGGCAGCTGCACAAAGGCTCCACTGTCCAACAGCTCTCACTGGAGAAGCTCAAAATCCTCCTGAAGGATGAGCTGCTGGCTCCCAGGCTGGGTAGAGAGCCCAGGGGTATGCACAAAAGCGGGTTAAAAAGATTTGGGAATTGTGGTATTGTTTTTATGTCCTTGTGTTGGTCATCATTTGTTACTGGAGCTGGAGAAACTGAGGCAGGTGAAGTCATTCACTGAATTAGAGCAGAGCTGGGTCTGATTCCACACGTACAAGGTACCAGTGTGCTCATCACAAGACAGCACTTCCCCAAAAACCCAGAGGGGTGGGACAGAGAGGGGGAAAACCTTTGCCAATGCAGACAAAGTGTGGGATAAAAGGGTCTGATGTGCATCCTGAGAATCCACATTTTCCCTGGCCTCCCTCTCATGTCCCTGGGCTCAGCCAAGTGTGTGAGAACCCCAGAATCCCCCCAGACTGCTCAAATAAACCCTGTGTTGCAATGCTCCTTAAGCAAAATCCAAAAAAAGAAACTTGGGGAATCCCATTGACTCACAGCTGTATTAATTATTAGTTTTTTTAAGGTCCCAGGACTTAGTGAATGAGAATATTATCCCATGGGGATTGAGAAGACAATGGAAACAGGAAACTTTTAAAAAGCATTTCTGTGGAGATATTATCTCAGTGCTGTAGGACACAGGATTTACTTAATTGCAGCCAAGGAAGTTTTAGATTACGCTCTGCAATGTCTGCACGAACGTCTCAGCTATCACAGGGAAGGCTCCTTGCATGGCTTTTTCCTTTAAGATATGTGCCTTTACCCTGAACACGTTCACTGGAGGGGATTTGGTGATAATGCAAGAGGGTTTGGAGCACTTCAAAGCCTTAAATGAGATTCAGGCCATCACAGCCCATGATAAAGAATATGAAATTGCTTTTCTAGCAGATGACATCCTGCTTTCTCTCAGTGAAACACAAGCCTCTATTCAATGCCTTGGAGAAGTCTGAGAGGTTAACAATCCTGTTTTGGGTTCTTTTTGTGTGCATAAATATGACCAAGACAGAGGCAATGCCTCCAGGCACCTCCCCAGCAAAATCTCTCTTAATTTTCCATGCCAATTGTCCCTAGAAGGATTCAAATCCATAAGAAGCCAAATCTCTCTTCACTTAAATAAACTTATAACAGTTAGTCTCCAACCCTTTTATGTGACACACATCATGATTTTCAGAGATGGTCTAACTCCCCATTATCTATGCTTGATTAGGTCCACTTAATGAAAATGGCCATCCTCTTGAGCACTTCATTTTCTGCAGAGGCCCTCAGTACTTCAGCCTTTAACGACACTTGAACTTAACCCCACACCCCATTCCTCAAAAAAAAAACAAACCAAAAAAAAACCAACCCACAACCAAAAAACAAAACAAAACAAAACAAAACAAAACCACCCATAAAAACCCAAAAAGCCAAACCAAAAAAGAGGCGAAAGCTAAGTAAAATACTCAGCAGTTTTATACAGCCTCAGGTGGGACAAATTTCACCCTAAGAATCCAAGTTGCTCATACTGCAGGAACGATGGAAATGGATTCACTGCAAGTTTGTGTCCTGTATCCCCAGTTTTTCCTCCTTACATCTCATATTCCTGCTCCTGCTGCCCTGGAGCTCTCAGACATCATGGCTGGGTCACTGCAGTTCCCTGAGGGCTCTGTGTGAACCATCCCCAGCATCCCCAAGCTGATGGGCATGTGAAGGTCCAGGCACCACCCTGGGATAACTCAAGCTCCTCCAAGCTTGTCTGTGATGGAAACACCACAGGGGATTTGTTCCCCTTTGTTCACTCCCTTGCCAATTCTATTGAAATGTGCTGAGGATCCAGATTTGAACCCTTCTCACATTGCTGAACTTCATTTGATGGGTCCAAATATCTTGGGAGAACACATAGAAACAAACCATTTGATATTGGGTTCGTTTTAAGGGAGAAGTCAGATTGTCTCCTCAGTCCTGCCCTGGAACTGTCATGTGCTGTTTTTTGCTCCAGCCATGTGGCCCCAGGGACATCAGGTCCACAGGGTCATTCTGCAGGTGTCCTGGCAAATAGACCATATGGAAAGAATAACCAGGTCTCTCCATGCCAGGGGCTTCTCCAGCAGACCAGGGAGACACTGGCACCTCCAGCAAATCTGTGCTGAAAGATGTCCAAAGGAATCAGCAAATCCCATGTCAATGTGCCACAATGGAAGACCTGATCCTAGCACTGGAAGATTCCAAGTCCAGCCTTCAGAGACAAGATACCTTGCTAATGAAACAACACCAAATTAAACAACCCACCTTCCTTGGATTTCTGTTAATTTAGGAAGGATGCCTAAATTCTGTTAATTTAGGTAATCCAAACTGCAGTGAGATGGGTTCAATAGCCTGAACTCTGTGCACACAGAGGTGTGTGGTTCAACATTCCAGATACATTCCATCTACAAAGGGCATAAGCTCCCAAAATCTCCAAGGCAATCATTCCACACCTCTAGACAGAACAACAGTTTAAAATTCACTATAAAACCCAAAACTTTAGTTGTACAAGAGAACATGAAGAGTTGCTTACGCTTGCTTTGTTTTGCAGCAGAAAGCAGAGCACTTGTATGCAGTCAGTGCTCCTGGATCCATTATTACATCTGTTCCACCAGATTTCCCTGCAACTGTTCCTCTTCTTTCCCAGGAACAATAAAACCCATGAGCTGCAGGCCAAGTGGCGAGTGTCCCATGACCTGCTCCAGCTACTGAAGCTACTGGGAGGTTTTGACAGCTACTATGAAATAAAGCAACCCAATTAATTCCATGTGCTGGCTTTAAAGTAACACCAGAAGAGCAAAAAACGATTAATTTTTAATCCTAATTAATTATTTCCTGATGTTGGAACAGCAAGATGAGGCATTTGTACAGCTTCTTCTGTGCCTTTGAATGTACCCTTACACCACAGTCAGGCTTTGAGTGTCCCACAGAGACCTTAAAGTCTGGCCAGAGTTATCTACTGGTAGTTGCCCAAAAAGATCCTTCCAAGGAGCTGGATCTCTGAGCTTCCTTCCAAAATGTGGCACCACCAGGCCCCAGCACTGGTGGTTCTGCTACTGAACAGCCATTTTAAATAAATGAGAACAGGC
Source organism: Dicaeum eximium (assembly GCA_013396995.1). NCBI lineage: Eukaryota > Metazoa > Chordata > Aves > Passeriformes > Dicaeidae > Dicaeum > Dicaeum eximium. The sequence continues at coordinate 375,969 of VWZP01004535.1, read as the reverse complement.
AGAAAAGAGTGTTTTTCTATGACACAGCCCAGAGGTTGTCTGGTGCTGAAGGTCACTTCCATCAGCACTACAGCTGGAGCCCCTTGTTCATTTTAAGCTTGTCCAAATGTTGTCTCCTGTCACCTCCTGGCCTCACATCCTCCCTCCCTCCAGCCAGCACCAGCCCTGGCACAGTCAGTCCCAGAAAACCAAGCCTAGCACCAGCCCTCCAGTGACTTCACAGATTTTGGTGCTGTCATGAGAGCACGAGTGGCAACCCACAACTGGGATGAAGAGGGGATGTGAAACCTTTCTTTTGGCAGCATCTCTATTTCATCAGCTTGGACTGCTCCCAAAACACCACCTGAGGGACTGAAGTCAGCATCTGTTTTTTGCAAACTCAACCTTCTCTAAAGATATGCAAACAAGAAAAGACTTTGAGTGGGTAACAAACAAGTTCATTTTTCCAAGCCTCAAAATAAACAAAAATTTGCTTCTTTTTCTTCATGTTCCAAACCAAGATTCAAAGAGATCCTCTTTCATCCATCATCCAATTAATCCATCCTTGTTGCTAATGTGAGGAGACATGTCCTATGGGAAAGCACATGCAGCTTTTTAAGAATATTGTGCTTTTTAGAATTTATTTTTAAACTAAATTAGAGATTCCTGAGCATTTATGTGGTGACCTGGGCAGCTTTGCTGCCCTGGTTCATGGTTGCATGGCTTTCATCAACATTCCCAGTGGCTTTAGACCAGAAAGAAGACACAAAGCTATTCCTCTTCTCCACTGAACACTGCTCAAAAGATACCTACTTAGTTAAACCAATTCTGACAATTCCACTGGATAAAAATCCTTTTCAGTTTCTGCACCAACATAAGTTGTTAAAGTTTATCTTAAAACCAAAAGACTTTCTAGAATACCAAAATATCACCAAAGTATCTCCACACCTGAGCCCATAATACCACATCTAATATTAATATAACCATCATTTAGAGCTACAATCAGAAATGGTAACAAAAATGTGTCACAGTAGTTGTTCATCTGCAAATCATAAGTATTTCTCCAAAATAAACAGAGCGTACCCTGCTCTCTCTCCCTTCCAGCCCCTCATCACAACCCCCACAACCAACCTCAAGCAGAACAAGCCATAATGCAGAACAAAAACAAAATAAAATTGAAACCTGATAAGGCCACATTCTCAGGGAGAAGCCATGTGTGAGATATTTTTGCTTAATTATTTCAAGCAATGTATGGCCCCTTGGCTGTCACCAAGGTTGGCCTGTCAGGGTAATATCATGAGGAACTATTGTGCAGAGAATCACTAGATGCTTCAAGTCTTTGAGACCCTGCTAATCAGCTCATGTTTCATATTCTTTTACCAACTTTTATACTGAAATAGAGCCCTTACTGGTTTGTACCAAGCCCTTTTTCTGCTCTTGTAGGTGTTAGAGAGAAGGCTGGGAGCAGAGATGTGACCCTTTGCCAGTTTGCATGTACAGACATCACTGCTGCAGGTTTTCAGTCTCACCAGAGCCACAGAAAATGCAGTGTAAAGTCAGATTGCAGATAAACAGTGACTGTTGATTATGGCTAAAGAAATAACTCAGCAGGAGGGAATTCCAGTGCCCAGGCTCCAGCCGGTCACGCCTCAGTGCCTTGTGGATCTGGCTGAGAAGACAGGTGCTTTCAGCCCTAAATTATACAGGATATTGAAAAAGCACCCACTGATGATACTAGAAAGGGAGCTGTTTGCTTTCCAAATAGTTCCCCTTTCAGCTGAGCTGGGGTTTAATATCTGGAGGGAATAATGACATGATTTTTCCTCCGTTACACAGTGGAGTACATAATACACATTGTGTAAGGAACCTGCTGGATGATGTAACTCTGCTTCCATGAGAGCTCCAGTACTGGAGAAGGCAAAGGAAAGTCTAACTCAAACACACAGAATACCCTGCTGGCTAGAAAGTTTCCAAATAACTTTATAAGTACATTAGCAATAACAACAACAACAACAAATCCAAACCCCAAGACAGAGCTCATTAATGAGATTTAGTATTTCTAAATTAAATAAATGAGAAAGGTAAGGATAGGGCTGGTGTCCTGAGTGCTGCAATACAGGGACAAACCACTTTATAGAAAATTAAGAGAAGCTGTAGAGGGTCACAGAAATCCCACAAGAGAGAACTGAGGAACTTCAGGTGAAAATTGAAATCTGGCAGCGCTTTTAGATGGAGAAACAGAACAGCAGAATGGAGCTTCAGATGGCACCAAGAGCCATCCTAAGGAAAGAGAAAAGAAACCCAGAGCAGCACTCACTGCAAGGGCTGGTTTCAGACAGTCCATTTTGGGGAGGAAAGTGCTGGCAAAGGGAAGCAGGGAATCTGCAATGTTTACAAACACCGTGTGAAGAGGTAGAGCTTGTCCCCTGCAGAAAGGGAGGGGGTGGGAAATGAAGAAATTTGGTAACTTAACTTCCTGGAATAATGCTTTTAAATCTCTTGACAAGGCATAGATCATGGCTTGAAAAACATGAACATAATGCCTCTGACAGTAAAGGGAATGTGAACATCAGACTGGTTCCTCCTGTGCAGTGCTATGGCAGCGGTGCAGCAGCTGCCCGGGGAGCTGCACACACTTGAAAACAAAACCAAACACAGCTGCCCTGGGTAAAAATTGCATCCTGTGCTATATTTTCAAACCAAACATTTAAAGAGGCTGCTGCTTTTGGAAGTATTTAGTTTCCTTTGCAACACAGTAGCAATACCAGCATTTCCAACTGATGCAAACAAGAAATCACCACTGCAGAATGGTTTGAGTTAGAAGGACCTTAAAACCCATCTCATTCCACCCCCTGCCATGGGCAAGGGACACTTTCCACTATCCCAGGCTGATCCAAGCCCTGTCCAACCCTGGCCTTGGACACTTCTAGAGGCAGGGCAGCCACAGCTTCTCTGGGCAACCTAAAATTAAAGCTAATAAATGGATCTTGTAGTTAACCGAAGAACAGAAGCATGTCTCAGGTAACACGTTTAAAGCTTAGCAGCAAGGGTAACCAAATCCAAGTTTCAGCAGCTGATTCTGCTCTTCCTGTGTCAGAGCATCCCTCCTGCAGGCACAGGCAAGACACCACAAGCTCATATGCAAATGGAATGTCCTTCATTATTTTCTAGCTACTCAAAAATTCAAGATGTGCAATACCCAGTCTGTTTCCTTTCCAGTATAAAGTCTAAAATTCTTCTGTGTTGAAGTGTCCAGCTACTGGTCTTACTCTTATTACTAGGAGTTGGAATAGGGTTATGATGATTACTTTTTTTTTTTTGGAGACTTCTTCATCCCTCAAGTTGTGACTTTCGAATCACTTAAATCCCACAAATATTCCCATTAAAATGTTTATCCAAGACAAAGATTAATAAGTTGTTTCTTCACTTTGTTTTTAGGGCTTCTCTTACATAGACTCGTCTACCGCTATTCTGTCAGCTCAAGTGGTCATCCAGAGGGGACTGGACATCCAGGCACTTACATTCCAAGCTTCACTCCTTGTTCCATGTACACGTCCTTTCCTTGTTTACATCTCAAAAGATGAATTTCTACCCCAATGTACATTTAGTTTGTTTATGGGAAGCTGCTTCAGTCTGTATGAATTTCTTCATAGAAGTTTAGAAGAGGTCCTGCTGTAGCTGCTGGACTGTGAGGGGCTTGAGATGAAATGACCAAATCCATTAAACTTTAACTGACTGGAACCAAAACACCCCACTGGAACAGCAGCAATAGTGCTTGAAGAAGCAGATGGAGCCCCTGGAGTACAGAAAATATCTTAACCTTGCAACTCCAGTGGCTGACTGTATCTGATGGAGTGAAAAACTAAAAAAAACACAGAGCCGGGTATATTTGTCACCAAATAGTCCCGTTTCTGCCCCTTTCCCTGAGAACTGAGCCACTCATTTCTGGCTGAAAACACCTCCTTTATCCCTGATTCCCTCCTTCATCTGCTTGTTCAGAGGCTGAAGTCTCTGCTTCACTCTGATTGCTCTTAATTTGTCAGCCCATTCCTTTAGAATTGATGTGTTCTTACCAAATCGTGAGAAAAGCTCAAGCCTTGGCATTCCCCATCCTCAGTCAGTGAGGACAAGACACTGTGGATGGTCCATATTCATAACTGGCTCATAAAAGAGAATACAAAAGGAATTATTTTACCAACAGTGTAAAATCCTTCAGGGCATTCAAAACTGGAACTGTGGAGTGTTGCAAGAACAGGCTGCAAGGGCAGTGGTGGAGTCCCCATCCCTGGAGGGCTTTAAAAGATGTGTGGATGTGGCACTTGGGGACATGGGTTAGTGGTGGCCTTGGCAGTGCTGGGTCAGTGAGTGAACTTGATGACCTTAAAGGCCTTTTCCAACCTAAATTCTTGTGTGATTGAAAATGACACTGTGAATTTCTTTGGCCTTTGAACCATGATGGTAACACAACTCACACAAAATCCACAGCTCAGCCATGCTCTGAGCATGGCATCCAGCTCTGGAATTGCCCTTCCCTACACCTCAAGAGTTTGTAATAAAACCAGAAGAGTGACAAAACCAGGCTGTATGCATAGAAAAGTGTGTATGAATGACAACTGGAGGTAAAGCATGAAGATGAATTGAATGGAAAAGCTGAAGAGACAATTCACTCCTTTTTCATTACATCAACAAATTAGGGCAAAACTAATGAAATAATCAGTCAGAAAAAGAAAGTGTGTTTCCTGCCCAACAGTAATTTCATTGTGAAACATTGTCTGGGATGTTTCAGATCCCAGATTATGAGGGATTTGCAAAGAGCAGAGGAAGCAAAGGCAGATGCTGCAGCCAGGGCTGTGGGGTGGAGATGCAACGAACCAGCAGCAGCCACCAGGAGGGATCAGATATGCTGATGCACGCCCTCATCTTAAATTCCTCTAAGCAGCTACTGTCAAAGTGAGATGTCTGTTATTATTGAAAAGCATAAGCTAAGGAAGAGAACAGAATGTCCATGTTCCCTGTGCTTGATCCCAATCCACTGCAGATGGTGCTTGGGACTCCCACAGACACCCCTCCTCCCTTCCAATGGGAAAACAAAAACTACCATCATTTGTTCCAGGTTCTGGGGAGATTCAGTCTTTGTGTTGTCCTGCTCAGCACAAAAGGCTTTGCTGCCTCTTCTAGACCTGCTTTTGTTTATTCACCTACTTAAAAGATCAAGGAGCACATGCATGACAGGGCTTTTTCACCAGTGTTTTGCTACTTGCATGCATTTGCACTGTCTGAAATCTGCACAGACTAACCCACTCAATACATCTTTTTTTGTTCTTTGCCATAATGTGTAAGAATTCAAAACAACTCCATTGTAAAAACTATTAGCCCCACAATCAGGTGGTCTGGTTCTTGGCTTTCTACTTAATAGTATTTCAGAAAGCAACATATAGACATTTCCAAAGGTGTTCTCCCGGAATTTAAGTGTCATGTACAGAAGTCCACATATTTATATATTCAGTGTATGATTCCAAGTCTTGTTTCCTACCTGCTACTTTTCCTAGGGCAATAGAAGCATTATTTACCTTGACTTTCCTCAAGGCTTTGGCCACAGCTCCTTACTCCTTCTCAGAGTGCTGCTCTGCTCCACCTCCATTCCTGCCTCCACCTTGTGTAACAAGAACATCACGTCATTTAATATTTCTGGATTCAAGGAGAAGAAAACCACATTTCCTAAGATCCCACATGACAACACAGCTAATTTAGTGATAATGAAGATGACGCACAGGAGGTTGGAGGGGGCCAGGAGGTTCCATCTGCCAGGCAACTACTCAGACTGACAAAGAGCTGCTGGTCTGAAATGAAGCTTTGAACACTTTAGAAGGATACACTTTATTCACACCTGCAGAACCCAGAAAATTCCATAAAAAACCAGAAGTAGAGCGTGTTGCACGTAGCTGCCATCCCCATCCAAGCTGGGATCTCATCACCAAATACTTCACTGGGATTCTCCTGTGGGCAGCTGCCCATCCTTTGGGACTGACTTCCTTTGACATTTAGTAGACATTCAGTATGGATCACGGGGCTTCACTTTCACAAAGGTAATAATTTCCCAAAAAACAGAATATGGGTTGTACTTAGTCCCAACCACCTCTCTGCCCTCCCTGACCCCTACCCACCCACACTCCATCTCTCCTCCTAGGAGACAGCCTGTAAATACCAAGTTGAAACAGTCAATAAATATCAAGATAATTAGACACTCACGATCGAGATAATTAGACACTGTTGACCAACTGCTCTTAGAAGAATGAGAAAGGACAAGCTCACATTTGCCAGATATGCTGAGCACAGACTGCTGTGAGCATGACACACATCACAGGGTGGGTGGGAGCATTTTTTGTCTTTTAAAGAGCCTCCCAAACACAATTACCTGTGAGCAGCCCAGACATGCAGGTCCTGTCTTAGCATACCAGCATCTGGATTTCAGCAGCTGGATGAGGCATGTACAGCCCTGGCTTATATTTATGGTTCTGAAGATTTCGATGCAAAGTTGTTGGATGTGTTACAAAGGTTTATTTATGTTGATATTGTGTGGTCCTTCTATCTCTATAATTAATTACAAATTTTTCTTGGTTTTTTTAGCAGAGGAACTCAAACCAGCTTGCCCTTCTGGGAGGACCTGCTTCAACAAGAGTGATCCAGGTGTATCTGCTCATGAGCATCCTTAACTCGGTGCTGGAGCAGTTCCTCCATCCTCCCACCCTGAGGTACCAAACCTTGTGCTGCATCTTCTTTATATTCATCACCGAGGAAATACATGTACAAATTCCTTGTCCAGTATTTGCTTCAAGTTTGGAATCAAACAACTGGCAGGTAAAATCCCTCTTGGTCTTGAGCTGTCTGCAATATCCAGTGAGTCTCTTTCCACCTTCCAGCACTGAGGCTGAGCCTGCCTCTAAGGTCTCTGTCCTTGTGTTACAACTGGACATAAACATCAACTCCATAGAAGGAAATTAGTAACCAGGAATCATCTTCCCCACTATGCAAAATGCAAGAATTGCCTTTTCCAAAATCTCAGCAGCGCAGTTTTCCAAACCATGGAAGCTCTCTGCTGTTCCCTAATCTTCGCCTCCCTCATGGAATTTTTGGGTGTTTCAATACTTCCAATTCATGAGTCTTCCTATAGAGTGGAAAAAAAGTCTTATTTAGAGCTCTCAACTCTCAATTGAAAAAGGTTAAATGACTTAAATTTTTCTCATATCTTGGCCATCTCTCTCAGCCTCGCTCTGTCTCCTCGCCTGTGATTCTCACTGGCCTACAGAGGAGTTACCAGAAATCCTCATCTTGACTCATATCTTGCTGTTACTCATCCTTAATCACATTACACCTAGACTACTGAAATATCTGCTTAAAATATTCCAGGAACTCTCCAGCTCACTTAAGCACTCGGGGTCTGGAATAATTTGGCCAGAAACATCTCATTTTCCAGGAAATGGATGATGTCATCCCATTATCTGTCAGCTGCACTGCGCTGCCCATCATCCTGGCCTTCACAGCTCTCTGCTGATTTGCTCTCCACATTCACCCACTTCACTCCTACAGACACAAAAAGTTAGGAGAGTTTGGATAAAATTCTGCCATTTTCAAGTATTTTGCCGAAGCCATCAAAATGTACCCCTGTATTTTATCTTTATTTCCCAAGAGCAGAGGAAGAGTGAGAACTGACCTCCTCTGGGACTCCTCTGGGAAGGTTGCGGCCTTCCCAATCTCTCTGATTGACTGATACATCCAAGCAGTTTGTGCCAAGAATGGGCTTTGCTAAGGCACAACTCACTTCTGAAAATCCAGTCGTGAGAGAGGCAGGGACATGGGAACAGATCAGTAACAGCAGGAAATGGGGTCCTAACTCCTTACCCATCAGGTTATGTTTTTTGGGGAACAACTGACTAGAATTTACTCACTGAATTCAGGACAACTAAACCACAATATTACTCACAAGGAAGCCAGATGTTCTGGGCTTTCCTTACCTAGTAATAGCAGCAGCATCTGGATTCTTGCAAATACACAAAATGACAGGGAATAGTGGGGAAGCTTGGAAATTTTTTTTTAATTTGTAAGGTTCTTTCTCTACAATAGTGTGTGTGTGGAGAGAGATACTCCTTGATTGGGACAAGAAAGCATAACATGCTCAGGGAACAGAAGAGATCCTGAACTGTAGTTTTAGCAGACATTAAATTAAAATGCAGGAAAATATCACCAGAGAAGTAAGAACAAAAGGAAGCATCACCAGGTAACCACACTGGGTCAGTGGGGCTGTTGCACCAACCCTACTGCTGTCCTTGCAGAGAGCCTACACAGGACAGAAGGAAAACCTTAGGAAAGCCCTGGGGAAGGACCAGAATGGGATAATTAATTTAAAAAACATACACTGCAAGCACACAATGATCAAGTGTAGTGAGTTCCATCAGTCATTGCTGCAGTCCCTGACAGCCAAGCACGGAGGGAACCAGCTCCAACACACATGGCAATGGGATTACCAGAAAAAATGGGATTACCTTCCTTAAAAATCCTCTTTAAGACAACTGCACAACAACTATCAGCAAACAGCATCACCATATTTCCAACTACACCTGAGGCTTGCATTAGGACAAGCTACCCAGCAGCTGTTCTTCAGGACAGCTTGCCTAAGTAATTATATCTGGGTGTATTATAGACCTCAGGTTTTTTTCGTTTCACCCTTTTGGACCAAATTCCTTATTTATCCTCCTACTGTCCACAGCTTCTCTGGAAAACTCTCCTGCCACTTGAAGCCAGCTGGTGTGACGGTGAGCAACACAATGACTCCTATTCTGGATCAGCTTTTACAGTCCCACCCTGGAGGTCTTTCTCCTTTATCTCCAACTCTTCCTTACTTCTCTTCAACATCTGGGTAGCTCTCCTGAGGCTCCAGAAATAAGCACACACTATACATCCTGTTCCTCCACCCCTCAAGACATATTGTAATGAATACAGAAAACACATGCTCCAGGATAATTTGTTATCTCATGCAGAGCCATTAGCATCAGCTTCCTTCCCTGGATGGAGTCAAGTCAAGCTCAGAGACAAGTTTTCCAGGTTGCACATGCCACATGTCTCCTTGTTCCTTCCTTCCCTCTCCTCCCATTAGGGACTATCCTTCCTGCTTATCAAGCCCAAGGAAAAAGAGCCAAACTTAGGAGGTCTCCTGAGATACTGATCTGCCTGTCCTATAATGCAAAGCAGCTTATTAGAGTCATTAGAAGGACTCAAAAGCTGTATAAAACCAACACAGATTTCACTCATTCCCAGCAGCACAACAGCACCTTGCAATTCCTGGTAATAAAAAGATAACGGCACTGGCGGGACAGAGTCTGGAAGTGCTCCAGCTTGTCTCAGCTGAGGAGCAGAGGGATTTCTCAGGGCTCTCATGGCTTACACCACACACTGCAGGCACGAGGGATGGGGGAGAAGGATGGAAATCACCTACTCTGAAAACCTCAGGGACAACTTCACAAACAGACTCATACGCTGTACACAAGGAAACTGAGCTCTGACACACTGGTCAAGAGGCTTCCTGTCCTCTTTTTTTTGGCAGAAGCTCCAAAAACTGCTAATCTCTCCCAGTTCCAGCTCGAGGGGCTGCTGGCTGTCTCATGCAGGCAGAAGAGGCTCAATGCTTTCAGCTCTTGAGGTCACCAGATCAAGCCAGTGGCCAATAGAGGCGACAACAAAAATTTCCAAAGCTGGACTATTCTTCTTGTGAGTGGGTTTTATTCCCAGCACAGGAAAATCCTTCCTAATACAGGGAGATCCTGGCAACATCAGAGTGGCTGGTAACAATTTGCTTCTTTCCTCTCTCAGACCCCAGTCCAAAGGCCACCAGTGGTGGTGGGAAGCCCCACTGACTTCACCAGGCTTTGCAGCACAAAGAGCTGAGGGGATGAAGTTTTGGAAGCATGGAGTGGCTAACAGATCCCAGAAAATGACAAAGCACTTGGAGCATTTGCATACAAATGCTCTTTGCTTGTTTATTGCTTCATCTGCTGCTTGTAAGTCTTCTTAACACACCCTCTAATTCTGTTATTACAAAAAGGAGTGCATGCAAATAACTGCCTGAAGTGAACTCAAGCAGAGAACAATCCATTAACCACTGTGCTTATATTCAAAAAAGTGTTAGAAACCCTCAATAAGGAATGGTGGTTTGAGGGGAAAACCCTCAGTATTCAGTCAACTGCTGCAAACACACAGCCCTGAGTTACACGAGCTGGAAGGCAGAATTCAAAATGCAAATGTTCATATTAAAACAAACTGCTAATTAAGAGCAGGCTTCATTATAGAGATTATGCATCTTCAAAGACTCCAGCAGACAATCACCTTTCCAGCACAAACCAGGAAGATACAGAGAAACACTCCCAGGCTGAGCCCGTTTGCTTCTTGTCCTTCCTGACCCTAAAATGGCCATTACACATCTCAAATGTGTTTAGTCTGGACAACTCGGGGTCAGCTTTTGTGGGGAGCCATGAGAAAGGAGCAGCTGTGGCAGGGCCAAGTGACACCGTGCCCTGTCCCCTGCCTGGGCGAGGACCCCGGAGCAGCTGCCAGCAGAGACCCAGCGCCCATTCCCAGGCCTCTGACGGGCCCTGTGGGCTATTTAGCAAAAACAACTCGCTCAAAAAATACCAGAAGTGACCCTGTCCAAAGATTATCTGCAAAAATCTCCCCTGCTCCTTGTATTTTTAATGAAATTAGAGTATTTTCAGTAGTAGAAATGTCAGGGTTTGGGCCAGATAAACAAGTTACAGAGAGAAAGTGCTGAGTTTCATGGGTGCAGACTGGCATAAAATTAGGAAAGAAGTGCAGAAGTCACTTGTCAGATTTTAACCCTGGAGAAATAAACTCAAATGTTGATGTAAGAAAATAGTATTTCTCAAGGCATAGCCTCATATAATTTCCATTATTTGCCTTCCTATTGCCACCTGTTATTTTGAGAACTGTTTAAATAAAAGAAACACAGAACCAGACCCATCACATATTATATTATTTCTCTAAATATGGCTCTAAAAATGGCTTTTAAAAACATACAGTTAATTCAGTGTAGAGAAACTTGATTTACTGAAATAACTTGACAGCCTGAACTCTAAGAGATTTTTCCAAACTTCAGAGATCACCCTTCTGCTGAACATTGGGTCCAACATCTCCATACTCACACCCAAAAGCAGGTGGACATCTTTTAAAGACACATTAGGTTGCTCTTTAGAACTTATGTTTCAAGACAATCAATCCAAAAGGAAAAAATGAAGATTTGCCACATTTTTCTGAGTTGTGTTAACCGGAAAAAACTGTTGGTATCAGCAACAGAAATTAATTACAGAGAGCCAAGTTTAAATAACTGAATTCAACATTTGAAGAACAACATTTGCAAATCTGATGGCAAACGTTAACTCAAACATTAACTTCTGACAAGGGCAACCAGAGTTTCTTTTGGCAGGAAGAGCCCATGGATGCCATGTCAGTTTATTCATGCAGATGCACCTATTCGACATCCACAATGCAGTGATAAAACTGCTGCTCTTGTTTTCAGCACCCTGCATGTTCTCACATCATGCTGAGAACAGAGAATGGCCATTTTGCTCCTGAAACACACGTACAGGACTGAGAACAGGCACGTTTTCATCTCTCTATCTGCTGGAGACTTCTGTTTCTAAGAAGAGAAAAGAAGTCTTTCTTCTGAATGCATAGGATCATCATTGAACACGCTATCAAGACTGAAGGCTGAATACAAATTCTTACTTAGAAGAACATTAGAAATTTTGTAAAGGCACAGGGAAATAAGTAATTGCATTCAGCCAGTTCCTTATTATCTCACCTACAAATAGAAAAAAGTAGATTTGCGCTGGCTTTTTTTTTTTTTGAGATTAGCTAACAGTAATTTTTCCTTGTATGGTAGAGATTTCTATTACAGCTATTGAAGACTTGGATCCCACAGCAAACCCCCAAGAATGAGTAATGGTCTCATTTTCCATCTGCAATAGTGAGCAAGAGCCAAGGGCAACCCACTGACACTGGAGGACTTGGACCATGAGTTTCGGTTTTGCCTCCTGCTCTTGTCAAAGGCCGCTGCTGAAAGCCTCCAAACAGGACTCCATAAAAGCGGCTTTTCAAGGTTCCATAGAAATTCAAATGAACTTATTTCCTTTGTCATGGATTTCTGAGTCATCTTTTCCAAGGGAGGGGAGAGGAAATATAATCAGAAAAGGGAATTATTCCTATTTTACAAGAGGGAGCAGATCTACACTAGTCATCCTTTATCTTGTCATCTTCCTGACCACAGTATTGTGAAAAGCCCACAAGCAGAAATGGCAGCAAACATCAATGAAATACTGTGCTCTTTGTATCATTAAGTTCTGCCATGAGGAGGAAGGGAACCCATGGCATCTTTCAACCCTGCCTTTGTTACTCACACCACGCCTTCTGGAAGGCACAGTACACAAAATGTTATGCAAAACCAAGCCATTCCTGGTAGCTTAGCAAGAAGCATTCATTACATGGCAGAAAACTTTCATTTCAGCGTGTCCTTGTTGACTGAGCTGGCAAAATCTGAAAAAATCTGTCCCAAGGCCAGAGCTGTCCTGTGGTGGGGGCATCAAACAGTCCTGATCCCCTTTCCCACCAACTTCTTCACTGGGATACACTGTAATGCCCAAGAATAGAAAGTTGGAAGCATGGGGAGATGGGTAGAATTGGGGGAAGGTGGTGCCTAGCCCTGGGACCCACCAACATGTGAAGCCACAACCTCCCAAACATGCTGGTGCTCCTCTGCAACAGGTGGTGAAGCTGCTCTGCACTGAAACAGGGGTTATGGTCACAGCTTTTGAACTCTTCCCTTTAAGAAACATTTTATGGGAAACTGTGTTTATGGGAGCTGGCTATCATTACACTAGATCTTGGAAAAGCACAGTGCATTCTAGTGAAAGCATAAGCAAATACCTAAACCCCCCAAAGTCCCCCTTTTTCCAGTAACTGAAAGGAAGACCCATTTAAATTTCTAGTCTGCACATTTCCTTCACTTTCCATCTAAAAGAAAGAGCATTTAGATACAAGGGTGTCAAGTGGTATGAATCATCTTTAAAGCATTCAGTTTAATAAGACAAGGATAAGGAGGTTTAAACAAAGTCACTGGAATCTAATTCTCAGTATGAACTCCTATCATACAGCAGACGAGTGAAATCAGTAAAAGTGAGAAAGCAAGGGCTTAGTTGAGCTTATTTGTTACAGCCACTACTCTTGAACAAAGTGGTTTTTATGGCCATGAACCTCTGTGGGAGCAGAAGTCAAGGTCGTGGTGACAATCCATCATTTTGGGGAAGAACCCTACTGTAACCTCACATCTGTGCGTGGCAGGAATAAGAGGCAGCTGTGAGTAGCTACTCTGAGAATAAATCCTACTCAAAACCCATGACATATCCATGCTGGGGTATGTTCTGGTAAGGCAGATGAGTCAAGGGAACTTCATGGAGCGTCAGCTCCTCTCCTGCCCTTGGAACAGATGCTGCCACCCCGACATGGACAGCCAGCTGTGGAGCCAGACTTCATTTACTCACTACAATAAAACCCCCAAGCTTCTTAATAGTACACAAAAAACAGGCAGTCAAGGTTTCAATTCCAAGTAAGATTTTTTTTTGATGCAGAATAGTTGACTTTGCTGATTCTGTAATAGATTTGGGAAAGGGAGATGGGAGAGGACATGGATGAGGACAGGAAACTCTAAGAGACAAGAGGCTTTGAGCTGTGCATTTTGCTCTGTGTGGACACAAAAAGACAGCACCTAATTGCCACCTCAATTCAGTATCAGTCCACATTTGTTTCAATAGGAGTGTTTCCTCCAGCACCAGCTCTGAGTATGGCTCAGAGGAAGAATTTAATGCAATAAGAGCAACCGCCAAGATTTCTGCTGCCAGGGGCACTTCTGCTTGGAGCACTTGATGATCTCTTTTGCCTGAAGATAAGAGAACAAGAACCCAAACAAACACCCTGAATCAAAGTCCACACATTTTTTGTGTTCTTCTCAGTGCAACCAAGTGGCACTGCTTCTTTGTTACTTCATAACCAAGAGAATCCTCCAGAGAAGGGTCTGTAGTGCCTTATCAGACTCAAAACAGCCTCAGGGGACACCTGGTGGGTCTGTACCAGTAAAAAGTGTGGCCTAAGAGGTGACAGCAGCAAAACCAGTGCGGGGAGCGAGGGAACCTCTACGTCTGATTTTAAAGAGGAAGTCTGAATAGGAATCATTTACTACCCCCATGATTATACAAGAAAATGATATCATCAGCAAGATGAAAGACTGTACAGAGAGGCAGCAACACTCATTACTTCCCAGCTGAAATCAGGACTCAACCTGGAAACAAAAGCTTCAGCTCCTCTGCGGTTGGGTAATTAAACACAGAAGGGGCTGAAGAGAAAAAGCTTTTCATTCACCATCATACAGACCTTAAAGGTGCATTCAAACTTCTTTTCTGAAGCTGAACTTTATCCAGCTACCAGGATAAAGTATTTGGCTCAAGTAGGTGGAAGTCTGAACTTCCATCACCCCCTGAAGAAACAGGACTTGTCCACATGGAGGTCAACACTCCTGTAATAATTTGGGCTCTTAAGAGTTAGGGTAATTTCTGTTTTGGAGGTTTAGAGCAACATTTTTGTCTGTCCAGCAGCCTTATCCACAGGAGAAAGGCCTGGGGAGGTGAATTGTGGCACTTCTGTCAGAGGAAAGAGCTATTCCAACTCACTGGTGAGGTGCAGTTCTGACTGAGCCACGAGCAAAGACTCTTTGTAGTGCAACACACCAAGTATTACACAGTCCAGATGTAGCTCTTAACAATGACAACCAAATTCTCACTGGAGGGATAGTTTTGCATGGCATAATTCACTACAAGTGAAAACTATGCGAGCCAAGAGAAAGATATAATCTAATTATTTCTGGTTTCTCAGGGCTGAAGGTGAGAGGGAAATTTAAAAGCAAACAAAGCTGCATTGCTCAACATGGAATGCTGCAATATAAAGAAGTGAAAATTAAGGCCCTGCACAAAACATGTCAATTTTCAATAGATATGGCACTAACATATATTAATATTCCTGACAAGCCAAGAATGTCAGATTTCTAAGCACAATATGAATCACATTAGAATTAAGAACAGCTGAGTCTGCACAACAGATTATACAAGTATTTATGAAGCACAGGAAATACTCAAAGCCAGCAAGTTCAGCTGTATACCAATATAACTAATAACTATTATGCTCCATGTATCTGGTAAAAAGTCACTTTATTGACAAGATAACTACAAATTATTAAAATACTGGATGAATATTGAACATCTGGGCAAAATATTGGGGGCATTAAAAATGCCCTTTAAAAGAAGAAGTCTGTTCTCATTAAAAGTTTTTCTCTTACCAAGACTGAAGGAGTATCAATGAATCATCAAAGCAATTCAAGTTGAGCAAAGTTCTTCTTTGCTTAAAATGGCAGATTTCAAAAATTCTGGCAAAATGGCTTGAGGAGAAAAATGATCAGTGTACCCAAGCTCAGGAAGAAGAAAACACAAACCACAAGATTCAATTTGCAGCAAAGATGATCTGAAGCTATTTATCAGATAAGATTGAAATTGCCCCTATCTGGACACCTTTCAAAGAACTCTTATTTGGAATCATTAAAGTGTTTTCTACTATTGGCTGAAAACAACTGATGAGATTCTTAAAACAGCCCCTTAATTTAATTTACTTGGACACGAACAAATTAAAAGCAGAGTTACAGGATGTAGTACTAATAATGCAGATATGTCACTGTAACATTTTTTTGTGCCCTTAATCAGTTTGATTCATTAAAATAGTAACTGGTTGTGATGTGAAAGAACTTTGCTAAGTGTTAGAGTCTTAAAAAAACATAAGATAAATCAGTGATCTGGAATGAAACACTGGAATTGAAGTCAATGAAAATGCAGGGTAAAATATTTTGGTTTTATGAAAAAAAAAAAAAAAAGTATTGAGTCTTTAGCCAAAAAAGCAAAGTCCCAAGCAATACCACAAAAACTGACATCACATTAGTTTTTTTCACCTGGACACCTTTCAATCCACCTGCTAGGATGGTCTCCTTTGGAGCAAAGGAAGTCTCATTCCCCATCCTCCTCAGTGAGGTGTGGAACACAAGTTGTGAAGAGGGAGAGAAAGTCAGCACTGAAACCAAGGACAAGAGCTGGAAGGAGGTGGGTGCCCACAGAATCACAGGCTGGTTTGGGCTGGGAGGGGCCTGAGAGCTCATCTCATTCCACCCCCTGCCATTCCAGCCACCTCCCACTCTCCCAGGCTGCTCCAAGCCATCCAGCCTGGCTCTGAGCACCTCCACGGATGTGGCACCCGAACACAAACACACCAGAGCTCAAGGTAAGGTGCTCAGGGAACCAGAAGAGGCCTGGGTTCATTTTCCCAGGTGGATTACAGATAAGCAGGGACAAAAAAGCCCCATGAGCTTCAGTCATTTGTTCACAAGAGCAGGAGACATCAGGACTGGGCTCCATCCAGCCGGGAACCTGCTCTGAACAACCTTTCGGGGTCAGCCTCGGAGGTTGTGTAACAGTTTTGGTATTTTCTCTCTCTGTGGCACAATTTTAACAAACCTGTAATCACAGCACTAAAAGGTGGGAAT
The DNA here is from genome assembly GCA_013396995.1 of Dicaeum eximium. NCBI lineage: Eukaryota > Metazoa > Chordata > Aves > Passeriformes > Dicaeidae > Dicaeum > Dicaeum eximium. Next base: position 359,294 of record VWZP01004535.1, on the reverse strand, counting down.
GCGAGTACAAATCCCCATCCTTAATTGCTTGGCCTGGTTCAGAGTGGGAACTTTTAATTCAAGTCTTCCACTCATCAGGAGGGTGCCTGAACCATCAGAAAACTGATTTTTTTTTTCTGGCTCAGTAACCATTAAATAACTCACACAAAGTTGAAAAGGAACAGACTCAAATACTCACACAGATTATTTTATATTAAGGATGTTCAAACTTCTAAGCCCAACAACCCACATACCAAACATTTCTGTGAGATCAAAAGGCACATTTTCTGCTCTCTCCCTCACACAATCCCACACACATCTAAACTCCATCCTCTTACCAAACATCCTGGGCACTTTATTTTCAGACTGACTGCTCTCTAAAAATTATTTGGTTTTGCTTCCTAGCAGCTATATTAAAACCCATTATGAGATAAGCAATATCCAAGAGAGCCAGGGGATGGATCTCAAGTTGGGCTGCTCGAGACAGACACAGCTTGGAAGTAATTTTCAGTAACCCACATCCTGCAGATGGGTACTCTGAGGTTTGAAAACCAAGCATTAGATGAAGCTGAATCTAAACTTCTACTACTCCACACAAATGCTACAGTCAGGTAAGAACAGATGAGAACCTAAAAATCCCCCTTGTATTGGCTTGTAGGTGGACAAGACATAGACAGTAACATTTTCCAGCATCACCTTTGACTTATCATGGACAAGGGCAGATCTGCCAGCTCCAGACCCACAGCATCCAGAGGTGCTATTCAAACTCACCATCTGTATTTTAAACACACTGTGAATGCAAACTGCAACCAGTCACACACTCAGCAAAGAATGTAAGAACCTGCTGTTATGCTAATGTATATAAAATTTAATCTCCAAGGGCTTCAAAATTATTTAAGTCTTTAAAACAGAATTTTACCTTTCATTGCAGATCTACATCAATCTGCTGGATTAGAGAATAAGCAGACCTGTTAAGTTTCTCAAGACATGGAATGGAACATCAAAAGGAAATATCTCACCATCTCAGCACTAGATATCAGACTTTAAGTAACTCTAGCAAAACAGGCAATATTTTCAGGAGAAAAATAAAATTGTCTGTTATAAAGTTGGCTTGAACTACAGAATCCTAGTGCTCCTTCACAGAGTGTTTTGCAAATACCTACCAAAAATACTCTCCTCATTAGGCCACAAAACAAGAAGCAGCACTGCAAGCTGACCATCCAAAGCAATTACTTGCTCTTTCACACCAGATTAAATGTTGAGTAACTACTACCTTTTGTGGAGTTACAATTGTCCAAGTCAGAAATGAGGACAGAATTTAGTAGAACACATCCATTAACCTCCAGTTACTCATGAAAGAACGTGAGATTATCTATTTGGAGTCTATTAAGACTGCAAATAAACTATTTTTACAAGTTAGAATAGAAGAGTTATGGCCAATTTTGTGGTCTTTAAGAAATAATAGATGGTTTTGCTGTAGATCAGTTGCTTACAGACCTGCATTTTCTCCTCTAAGTATTTACTCTTGTATAACCTACTGCCTATAAGCTTCTTTTCATTCACCTTTCCCACTCCTTTTAGGACTCTTTAATGGATGCTGAGGGCTCTGTAAAAATATTGCAGCATATAAAGTCAAAAGTGAGGGAAATACTGAGCCAGTAGCACCCACCAGTCTCAAACCCACTTGCTTTAGGTGTACACCAACTCTACCACGAGACAAACCTGCAAGGCTGAAGAAGGCTCAGAAATGCTTCCAGACCCTTTACAAGCACCTCTGGAGATGGTCAAACATCCTTCTTGCAAACATGACAACATTCAGAGCTTACCTGGGACCTCACAAACAGCAGCTAGCAGCACTGGAGAGCCCAGATGTGGAGGAAACAGCTGGAGCTCTGACTTCTTCACTAGACAGCTGGAGACTTCCCAATAAAAGTCAGGCAGCTTTCGAGCCCAGTTTTTTGCTGTTCCAGCTGCACGTTGTGGATCCCTGGGGAATGCACTGGCTGAAGAACTCCTGGTAGCATGGTTTCATAAAGCAGTGTATATACCTGCTTTGTTTCTTACTGCCCTGGGATTAAATCACATGCTGAGCTTTACTTTGGCTAATAAGTCAAGGAGTAGAATCCTACAGCAGAGACTCAGTGTGCCAGTGATAAAGGAAAAAGCAAACTTTAGTCCGTTCCAATTTCCAAGAACAGGATAAAACCTTTGAGGTAGTGGTAGCCCCAGCCAAAGCAGAGGGGAGAGACTTGAGCAAAGAGAATTTAAATGCTTCACTCCAGCCTGTCTGGGAAACTACACAGCAGAGCCTGTTCTGTGCTCTGATAATTTTTCTTTCAAAGGTTCTAATTTTTTGTTATTCACTATGGTAAAAAACCCCCATGTTTTGCCATATAAAATAAGTACACTTCTCTGTCACCCACTTCTACCAATATATATAAAGATTGTATATTCTAAACACATCATTTGTCAACAGCTTGTAAATCAGGTTTTTCCAAGTAGTAACATTAGCCATTAATTGTCTTAAACTTCACAAGTGAACACTCAAACAGGAAATATGATACATAAACAGGAACAAAGTCTTTAGCACAGCATTCAGTATAGTCCAGCCAAAGCCTGGCCAGTCTGTTAGAAACCATCAGCAGCAGCTCTAAATACAACTGCTGAACAGTGAATGTTCTCCCAGTGATGTTTGTCAAGTTTGCTACTGAGCAATGGAAACAGCATTTTTTCCCCTACTAGCCTTTAGCAGTAATGTCTTGAAATCTAGACTCCTTCCTCTCCAAATTTTTAGAGTCCAAAACCTTACTGCAACTTTTGGTTATACGTTTTTCTCATGACTGAACCCAAACATTCCAGTTTCCATTTGTGTGTCAGGAATATTCATATGCACCCCCCATTTTTTATTAGTAGTAAATAGACCCTCAAATGCAGCCTCTGTTTGGTCATTTTTGTATCTTAGTCAGTGCAGGAGCTTGAGGAGGAAAGGTGAACCTGTCAGAAAACCCTGAAGGGCTGGAATCTGAGCAGGGAAAATCCAAGCACTCACAGTTTAGGACCAGTTTGTTTCCCCTTCCAAAGCCCAGCTCTAGGGCTAGTTTTGTTTTACTGGGAGGGTGGGGAGGCCCTGGTGCAGCTTCCCAGAGAAGCTGTGGCTGCCCCTGGATCCCTGGCAGTGCCCAAGGCCAGGTTGGGTGGGGCTGGAGCAGCCTGGGACAGGGGAAGGTCCCTGCCCACAGCAGGGGTGGGACTGGATGAGCTTTACGGTCCCTTCCACCCCAAACTATTATATGAAGGTTTTGTCCATATTTACTGGTAAAAAATCCCATTACAACTCATGAGACATGTGAACTCCCATTTGTGGGGGCACCTTGAGTCCCAAATGCATTACAGAACCTTCCCAGAGAAGGGAACAGGAGTAGAAGAGACAGACAAACATTGAGAGACAATGTGTAAAGTGGTATTATGTTATTAAAACATTACATTAGAAATAAACAGAACATAAACCAAAAATAGGTTTTAACCAGGTTTAACTTTTTTCTTTTTCTTTTTTTTTCTTTCTTTTTTTTTAAATTCAAATTGACCCAAAGCAAAAACTTACATTGCAAAGGAAGAACAAAATACATGATGGTATTGGTAACACAGCATTGCATGGAAGCTGCACTTGTGGGCAGGTTTTTTCCTCCAAACCAGCCCATCCTGGTAAAGATGCCACATCTTTTCTTTTGCCTCTGGGTATTTATCTGAAGAGTTTGTCCAGATGTGTTCTCCTATGATTGCCAACCAGAGCCAGAAAACTGAATTTTCCACGCTATTCCAAGGAAGCCAGAGTTATTTCAAGCATGAGTGAGTGAATTAAAAAAAAAAAAAAGAAAAAAAAGAAAGAAAACAAACCCAAAACAAAACAAAACCCACTCAAGCTTTTCAAACTAACAAGTATTGTCTATAATGTAAATAGTTTAGAAATATGGTAATTAAATAATCTAAAAAACACTCTTACTCTGCTGTACATTTATAAACATAAATATTTACAAAAACTTTCTGCTTTGTTTTAAAGGATGAGGTTTGCAGTTTGTTAATGATCAGAGTCTTTTACTCATATTGATTCTTTGGTGTGTTTGCCAATTTTTTAAGGTTTATTAAAAGTGTTCAACCGTGAATTTTAAGGTAACGGAACGAGGCTACATCACAAGTCTCTATTATGCACTTCTCCTTCCACATTCTAGTCCAAATGAAAAACAAAGGTCAGTTTGTTCTTCAAAGTATTTGTGCACAATATTGAAAAGAATAAAAAAAAGGACCAAATTCCCCCTTATTGAAATCTGGGTGGGATTATCAATGAATACTCCTACTTCATCTGCACTTGAGCACATGGATAACCAGAGATAGTGCACAGGACTATCAGTAGGTTCAGACCCACGTGTGCTGTGGTGCTTTGCAAGAATTGAGGTGAGAAACCAGCTACAAGAGATGGCTTAGCATTGCAAAAAAGGGTGAGGGCTTCCTTCCACCCTGGGGAGAGGAAAGGATGAAAATTAATTTAAAAGAAAGGCTTTTTACTGGCCTTAAACATATGTGTGTTCCCTTTTAGATGTCAGTTACTTAAAAGAAATAACCAAAAAACAAACCTCAAACAATAAATAATGGAATTACACATTTCTTCATTAAATAGCATTCTTGTTACCAACAAAGTCTTTCATAATTTTCTTCAGTCACAGCAACAGACAGAACAAATAATTTGCCTTAATATAGATTGCAACTAAAATATACTCTAGATTACCTTAGAAAATATTACTGTAAAAATTCAGTGGGGAAGGACATTGGTTTAGACCAACTTACAAGTGTAGTGAACAATACTAAGTCTGCTTTGTGGTTGTTTTTTTTAAAGAAAACAGTTTTAAGATCCTGTTTAAGAACAAGATTTCATGTCAGAAAACGGAAGATTTGTGTTAAAACCTGCCAGTCTGCCCTGTCTCAGCACTGGAGAGCTCAAAGATTGGAATGGCTGATCTTCCCTCCACAGGGGCCCAGAGCCTCGAGCTCCTGCTCACAGCCCACAGCTTGTCCCTACTCCACAGATACAACCAGGAGGAAGCACTACAAGCTCTACAATCCAGTGCAGGGTGTTAGGCTGGACTTGCTTACTCACACTGCTGAGATGTGAACTTTTGGTCACTCCTCCAGCAGCTGGACTCGAACCGGTACAAGCTGGAGATAAAAAGGTTCAACACCCCATTCCCAACCCTCTGAGCCACCAATCTCCAAAATCCCTTATTGTTTAGAAACCTGATGCAATGCCAGGCACAATAGGGACAGATAATCCTCCTTGCTTGCTATGGTTCCAGTGATAAAGTTCATTCTCAGGGAGCTGCAGTCCAGTAAAATCAAATATGAAAAGGAACTAGCAGAGTTAAATAATATGAGTTTACCTGCCTTACCTTGCTTTTCCTATTTTTAACACTAAGTATTTTGAAAGTGACAGTGTGAAACTTAAAAGCCATCATCATTCCTTTCATCTCCCACTTCAGTTGGTGCAATAGGTACAAAAGCACTCCTTACTATGAGAGGGGCTCTTCTGGAGCCAGGCAGATGCCAAAATAAAAGTAGAGAACACTGGCAAGAACCATATGCTGAGTCTGTAATGCCTTGAAAACAAAGAGAGGGAAACAACTGCACATTTTGGCTCAATCTTTTGATCAAGTAATTAAATTTTTCCTACCATCAGAAACAAAACTCTGCAACAGATCTTTTAATACCTGGTTTGAAAGACACATTCAGTAGCCAGATTTCAGCACTCCTCTCAGTTTCTGCTTTCTGATTAATTGCAAAGTTTGAACTTTCAATGTCAGTGGGGCTTGTCTTCTTAGTTAATAATTTATGTGCACTTCCCACTCTCTAACCTGAAACAAACTGAATTTCAGAGCAATGAAAATAACCCCTGCCCCCCTGCTTTTAAAACAAAAGGGTTTGGCCAATTTACTTTTTTTTTTTTTTTTAAAGTGGACACAATTTGTCTGAGAACCCGTAGATAAAAATCTCAACTGAAAGTGAAATAAAGCAGGTTATACATTCATGAAATTCAGGGAGTAATAATGAACAGCAACTGCTGCATCATTTCTGTAATGTCACATCAACACTACAGTGAGGCAGCAGCTCCTGCTCTCACAAATAATGCACTGAGCCTAAATGAGGAATAGTGGGGGAATCACACATCAAGGGAAAATACATCAGAGAGATTATTGCACAGGAGGCACTGTATGAGCAACAGAGTACATTGGCTTCCAAAAAAATCTAAATTTGTTTCCTCTTAAGCTAATGTAAAAAATACAGAGGCTATGCCTCTCTGTAGTGTACTGTCACTGATAAAAACAGACTTACAAACAGCCCATTTATCAGGGAATGTTGGGAAAGAGGGCCTGAATTTTCTGGGTATCCCAACTACAGTAATTAGGAAAATAAAAATGCCCAAAAAAAAAAAAAAGCCAATGTACAGACCCTCAGATTGAACAGGATAACCGCATTTTTTTCCTCAATTTCCAAATTATATTCATACAGTACCCAAGGACATGTCAATTATCCCCTCTTCCCTCTGTCCTGCAAAAACAAACACCTGGCAGAGACAGGGGTCCTAACAAACAGGGCTCTGGAGGTCTATTTGTATCCTTTTGCAGGATTGGTGCCTTGATTTCCAAACTTTTGTGTTCTTGCATCATTGCTCAGCATGCCAGCTCAAACCAACCATTCCCCCAAGGGGCTGCCTTCCATCTCCATGGCAAGTCTGCACACATAATGTGAAAACAAACAGAAAACCAACAGCAATTTTTAAAATGCAATATTGTATAGAAAGCTTGGACCTTGTAAACTTGGACCAAGAAACCAAAAATTAAGACCTTCTAGCGTGTGGTATAAAAAACCCAAGGAAGTGTATACCTGCCTTCTGACTTCACAGAAAAATCAGAATTTGCATAGGATATACTTTGTGCAAGGCAACAAGCCTCTTCAGTATCTGGAATAGAACTAAACTTGCTCACAGTTCCTCTCTTCATGGATATCAGATATCATCAAATTTGTGTTTTAAGTAGTCTTTCATGACCTTGGCAATGGGTAGTTCATCAAGCAGTTTGAGGTTTTGAAGGCCTATACACTGACGGATTTTAATTCGGCATAGATCTTGCAAGTTTCTGGGCTGTCCTGAAAAGACAAAAGGAACAGATAAAAATAAAATGATCACATTTTAAATGTATTTTAAGACATCATTTACTTTGCAAAATGACAGGGGTTTGCTGTTTCCTAAGAGGGAGAGGGCAGGGAAAAATTACAAGAGAATTACAAGTTAATACCTTTTTAATGAACTCAATGAAATCAAGGGATGAATCCTAAAAACATTTTTATATGCACCTAATTTTACTGATACCAGTGTAAAGTGATTTCACCCATGTGAGGCTTCCCACCAGGTGGCAACATATGCTTATGCATTACAGAACTCCTCCATTTAACTTTTTGTGGATTTTTTTTCTATCCTTGGGGGAAAAACCCCTCATTCTTGCTTTTCTTTCAAACAATGAAACAGAAACTTCTGAGTTCAGCTGTAAGAGGACTAGGCAGTTTCCTTAGAGAGTGAGGATTTATAAAAGTTATTCCAGGATGGCTGTGGTAGAGTTAAAGATTGGGTTTTTCTTTCCCTTCTAATGAAAAGATAAAGCCTTCAGGCTTTGGATGCAGCCAAACCCTTGTCAAAGAGAAAGGGATGAAAATGTGAATTAACCACTGTCCACAGAGGAAAAGCTTTACTGATATCACACTGTCCAAGGCTGTCCCTTCTCCCAACTTTGCCCTAAACCAGGACAAATACAAACTTCAGCATTCCTGGCAAGGATTTTCCTAAATAATCAATTCTCTTTCCAGCTCGTTCTTACCAGGACACTACTCAAAATCAAACACCTTGAGAAACAGTTGAGGTTTGGTCTCTCTATCCAAAATAATCGCAGAATATTTAATCAAATCTTGTATCTGAATGTACCCAGCAATGGATCCCAAGGAAGAAAGAAAAAGAGCAGAACAAGACATTGAGAAATCCTGCCCCAATAAACCCTTCTAGCTTTCAGCACTGGTGCCTTTGGGCCTTCCTAGCCCAGAGATTGCACACAGATCTGTGTCTTTAATAGCTGTGAATAGCTTGCCCTTTGTAAATCTGTCTAGTGTTTTTGAACCCATTCATACTTTCAGTATCCAAAACATCCTGTGGCAACAAATTTCACAATATAATTAGGCGTTGGCTGGAAAACTGCAAAGTAATTTTATTTATTTTAGATCTGCTTCCTGATGGCTTTGTTGCATGCCTGCCATTCTTTGAGTTACAAGGAAAATAATGAATAATTGTTCCCACGCCAGTCATGATTTACATACCTTTATATAAACCTCCATCCTCCACTAACACTCGGTGCCTCTTCCCAAAGCTGCAAACTCCAGCTAATAACCCCCAACATGGGAACCACTCCAAACCTCTGAACAAACTGCCTGCCTTTGTGCTTTTTCCTCATTCTGCTACAGCTTTTCTGGAGTTATTCCAGTAACACATCAAAGCTGTGCTAATCAATATTTTGATCATCGACTTAGCTGTGTAAGCCTCTTTTTCTCTTTTTTTTTTTTCCTCCAAGCCAAGATTTGGTTATGGGACCTGATGACTGTCAAATTCAAAATACTCAGCACCCTGAACAATGTAGGTGCTTCAGTTGGTATCTATAGAAATGGGCTGACAGACAGGTAGGGATTTTTAGACGCTGGGATTTATCTTAAGCACTAAAATTATCCAGGGCAAGCCAGCAGAAGTAATGCATGAAAATAATCTCAGTCTGCTTTTAAAGAAATTAGGTTTGAAATTAAAAAACATGAAAATTTGAGTTTCCTTTATGTAAGTTGAAATACTTTTATTATACTTCTCACCACCTAAGTGTCAATTTATTTTTAGTTAAATCCTTCCTCCATGACTTAGAACACAGACCAATGGTTACTTTGTCCACCAGTGATTTCTTCTTGGCATTTTTTTTTCCACCTGAAGGAAAGAATTTAGGCAACTCAGACAAAAGCAGAATGTTCAAACTTCAGAGAAAGGAAAGTTACTTTGGTAAGGAACCAAGCAATCTTAATGATGACAAAGAAATAGTTCTGATGCTTTAAAATAGGGTTCAGAAAGCAAAAGTTCACTGCAAACAGCAGCATTAGAAATGATAAAGGACTAGAGGACTTTGTGTATTTTCTGTAGTAGAGTACACAATAAATCAGCTATGAGACACTGATTTCTGGTTTCAGAAATAAATGCCTTTTAATTAACATCCTATGTGGTTTTTGAGAACATAAAGGAACAGACAACTTAAAATACCCAGAAGAAATTGGTCATCAGTTAATTCAAAAAGACCCGATTATCAAATGTATGACATTTTCCCCTGATAAGCCTAAAAAATATTTCCTGGGAATGTGTTAACAATGGACATTTCCAGTGTTAAGCACCAGTTGCTACATCTAGTGGCTGCTGGTGTCTTAGGTCACGCCTTGCAAATTCCAGGGTTATTAATGCATTTGTGATTTATTAGAAACGGTGTCTGGAACACTTACTCATTCTTGGTTGCATCTGAATGAAAAAGAAAAAAAATAAAGGATTACGAACCGATGTCAGTGAACCTTAGTTTGGCAAATGAAAAATGTTATTAGTAACTTGGCAAAGTAAGACAAGTTAAATGATGAATAAAGTTCTCTTTAAAAACGATTAGGAAGTAGCGACTTTGGTTATGCCCTGCATCACAAGTTTGGGAAGTTATTTAGGCAAAGAAGCTGGAAAGGAAGAGAATTAAAAGAGAAAAGAAACAGAAAACCCCACAAACACGAAAGGTACGATTGGCCTAATTACCACTATCATGCAAAACAGCCACAAAAAACTACTGATCACCTTAAAAACATCCAGCACATCCCTCAAGGGCCACCTTGGTGCTGTTATTCTGGATTTGCTCATGTGTTCATCAAATCATTACATACTTCAGGCAATTTATTTTGCAAGCTTTAAAGCAGTAATCAAATAAATTAGAAGTATTAATTACAGGAAAAATATGCGTAGCTCATCTTTTGCCTTCCAGAGCTTCTGCTCTGTGTGAGAAGGGAAAGCAGAAATCCCCACCAATACAATTCTTGTGTACAGTGTCCCAAACCTGACAGAAAAGCTTCTTCCAAACAGAAGAAATGTAAAGCATGAGCTTAAAGAATGGAGAGGAATTGCTTTTTGATTTTTTCCTAATGTAGATGCAGAAGATTTCAGTATGTATAAAATTTAAGCATTTTCCTAAATCAGTTCTTCAGCTGCTAACAAAGTAAGTTTCTGAGCTTTCCCCCACTTAAATAATTATTTTACTTGAATAATAAAATGAGCCTTTAAAATTATTGTTAGAAGATCAGCCTGTGCTGGTAAAGCAAAGGAAAAAATCATGTTTTAACAGCAAGAAATTATTACAATTAATCTGAATTTCCACTCAAAACTCCATTCCTTTTCTTTTTGCAGTTTGAAGATTTTTCTGGTATGTATCTGAGTCTGCTGTTGTATCCCAAAGGCAGACAAAACTTCCATTTAGGATTTGCTACGGTGACCAAAGAACTGTGTCACTGTTAAAACTGTTCTGCACTTATACCTGCCCTTTCTCTCTGCAGGCAATGCTCCCCGAGAAATAAAACACCAACTCACCCAATAAATCTATTTAAGGACCATTAAGGAGTATTTGTGATGCCTCTGACAACACTATTTTTTGGGGACTTTCATCCAATACTGTAAAGCTGGAAAAGGGGAATCCCTACCCATTTCCTCCACTGCAGATACAGAGCAAAAAACCACATGTAAAAACACAATGCAACAATCATGAACTGACCTTCCTGTTACTCAAGAGAAAACTTGGGAATAACTGAAATTAATACATTGTAGGCTGCAAGAAGATCCTCTCTGATGTATTGTTTTAACTACTAAAAGAAAAGTACTTCTAAAGCAAACAATCAGTGCCATTGGTTTGAAGTGGATAGGCTGTTTCTGAAGAAATTAAAAAATGAAAAATAACATCGGTGACATATTTCAGAAACCGCCCACAGTTTTCTCTACAATATTAATGCATCTCTCTAAAAAAACCCAAGAGTGGTATTTCTCAAACTGAGCCTCTGCCCCTCCTGGGAATTCTGAAAGGCTGAAAACAGTAGCATGAAACCATTTGGTAATTTCTTTTTAGCTACAAAGGGAACTTAAAAATAAAAATATTCTGAAACATTTCACAAAATATGTTGAAACCAGGCTGATGTATGCTGGCAACAGCTCAGTTCCTCTAGAATATCAGGAAAAGTATTTATTTCTGCAGCAAGCCCTTAAATCCATCCCTTATTTCACAGCGGTGAAAGAATGCAGCCACTGCCAGCAATTAAACTGAGTTCTGAATTTGTTGGCTTTTTTGAGGGGGGGAGTGAAAAAGATAATTGAACTTATCAACTGGAAACTGAACCCACCAGGCAGGAAACACTCTGGGGAAGATGCAGAAAAACAGGATCAGAGGGAAGGGTTGGGATCACCTGGGGAATGACTGAGGCTGAGCCACGGGAATTCGGCTGCTCAGTGCAATAGGTCTAAAGCTTAGGAAATGCACTGGCTTGTACCCTGTAAAAAACAACAGCAGGATAATTGGAGAGGACATCTGGTTTTCCAGCATTCAAAACGTCAGAAAAAGCTAATACCAAAAATCTGTAAGTCTAAAACATTAATATCAGACAGGGATGAGTGTAGAATTACAGAGCGTTCACTGAGAGCGTGAACAAATTCCTCCAGCTCGACAGGACAGGGAGAGCTTTTTAACTGGATATCAGACAAGTTATTTTAAAAGTTCTAATTTAATTTTGTGTTCAGTATGCCTCTGCTAGAATATCTGAGCCTGACATATGTTTTCATTGGTCTCTGAAAAATAATTCCCCACAATGAGTTTTAGATGTCTATTAAATTTCAGTCTCTCTGGCACAGGAATTATGTACTATTTTGGACTGAAAATTCCTATATAAAAAAGCAGAATGTCAGTGAGGCTCAATGTTATACTTAACAGGTGTATTTGGCAATGAAATTAAGATTTGAATATGCTTGCAAAGGTATTTTTAAAAAAAAATTCTGTAACTTCAGTCTCACTGAAATTGCTATGGAAATGCAGCTAAGAATTTCAACACCATAATGTTTATCTATTTTTAGGAGACAGTAAGTAAAGTGTTCTGAACATCAAGACAGGCTTAAGATGCATTGTTATGCTATTTCAAAATTATTTTGCAGAGTACAGCATGGCTGTACCTTAGGGTAAATGCCACATATAAAAATAGTCTTTTTTTTTTTTTTACAAAGGCCTCTTAAAAAATTCTTTCTAAGTAAATAACTGTATATAGCTACATAATATGATTCAACTACTTAATATAGTCAATTGTAGAGTAGAAAATTATCAAATAATCCTGTTATCCTAGTTCCCTGTGTAAATGGATGACAAAGCAGACCTCAATCACCACTGCAAGATTTCCAGCAGCACCCAAGGAAACAAGTAAAGCCTGAGATTCCAGTAAAGATCTTCTACATTATTACAAACATGAAAATACCATTTCCTTTACAGTTATCCACAAAGCAGAAATCTGCTTAATTCACTATGACACTTCTATACTCATAAAAGTTAAAACTATGCGGAGAGAAGCTTTTAAAAATCTTCTTCCAGTCAAAAAATAAAATTCTACGGAAAAGTTATTTTGATTCAGCCAAGGAATAGAGACAAAGGATGTATAAGGATTTCCTGAACAGAACTTCTATCTCAGTTATTCTGCACATTTACAATGCTATATAAATTTAAACACAAAATTACACTCTAGTCAAAGCCAAAGATCTGCCCCTTGAAAAATTAAAAAAAGGAATGCAGCTGAAACATTTATAGTTAAATTCAGTGGGTGACCTTTAGATGTTGTTCCAGAACTGAACTGAGTTCTCTGATACCTGTTTCCACACCAGCCACATCACACTGCTCTGGCCAGATCATTTCCTGAGCTCTCTGCCTCGACACAGACCAGCAGCTCCTCACAGCCTCTCCTGCTCCTGAGCTGAACACAGATTCAATTAAAGGAGGGCTATGGGGAGGGGGAAGTTTCCAGGCTTTTAAAAAATTCCTTTATTTAACGATCCTAGTTGAAACTTCTAGTATCTTGAAGTTAATTAAGCCCTTACGTATTTTTCTAATACCTGCATTTTTTTTCCTACCTCCTACATTAATTTATAAGTTTTGATATACTCAAATCCCATTCAACTTCAAAAGAAATCATTTCATCCAGGGCCGTGATTGCACACTAATTTTATAAATATACACACTACCAATAACAGTCTTTATGCATCTCTATCTTCATATATCTCATGTACACGCATCTCTATTTTAATTTGCATTAGTGCACTCCAAGCTTAACACATTAACACTCCTGAAGAAGGAGGTTCAAAACACGAGAAAATTGAAACATTTACACTGCTCCAAACCAACTCTTTATCAAATGATCTTAGCTACTACGGTGGCTGCCAATATATTTTTTTGAAATAGGAAAGTGTAATACAGATAAGGAGAAGGAAGGTGATTAATCAAATCATTGAGCTGTTTTCATCTTCAATATCTTTTTTTTCCCCAGGGAGATTTTGCTTATTTTTGTATTGTTAAAAAGAGAGAGAGGAAAAAGAAAAACACACAAGTCTGAACATCAAGTCAACAGCAGACTCATGGTCATAAACTCTGTTGTTCCTAACTTTCAGCTTTGTGCTTAAATACTGAAACACAACTATAGAATAACTTCCTCTTGGAATTATTCTAGGAGCAAAGGAATCTCTACCTGTAACCAGGAAGAATATCAGACCTTCAGGGTCAAACCCCAAAATCCAATATCTTCTTGCAGACTCTCAGGGCCAATACTGAGTATTTCTGAGAGCTTGGTTTCTTGCCTGTTATTCCCAACCGGGGACCTGGGCTAAAGGCTGCCATTATTACCGATTACAATACCTACCAAAACAAAAAGAAATTCACAAATGATGTTTTCTGAGAAACTGAAACTGTACAAATATGTTTTCCAAGTATAAAAAAAATAGCTACTCACATCTTACATGTAGACTACTAAATAGTATCCCATTTATATGCAGCATGCAACTGCTTTCACTTGAAGACACAGACTGGTTTGATAATTTTGATAATTAATATCTATTAATCTTTAGCCCTAAAAATGTTAATCTGCTATAAAAATAAAAATATTTCCTGTTTTACTATCAAATATACTCTTCAATACTTCAGATGCAGATATAAAACTTACAGCTATGGATTTCTATGCCAAGCACTTAGTATAAGATTCAAATAAACTGAAATTCCCATTAAGCCCCATGAACAAGGCACTGTTGCCAACCTCGGAAGAGTTTCAGGAAGAATTCCAATAGAAGAATTGTCCAAAAATTTTGTAGATTTTTTTTTCTCAAAAATACATATTGCAGTAGAGTCATAAACAAGATCCTTCCCCAAAGTGCTACAGCACAAGATCTCAACAATTCCCTGTACAGTCAGACTTAACTGGGAACTCTCCTACCAAAATGCCAGCTTGCTCTTTATGCATCTCATTTCTTATACAGCATCTTATTAAAGTAATTATTCATGAAAAGCAGGGAAGACAGTGTTTGGATATTTACAAAAAGGGCAGCAGAGTTTGTTTACAGTGGTTTGTAAACATATATTGATAATTATTTTGCTCAGAAGCACAGAGCTGTTTTTGTCAGCACTGCTTTCCCAGTTCTCCATCCAACAGCACAAAACTGGGATAGTTCCAACTCTGTTACATTGGCCACAAATTAAAGCTACTTCTTTTTTCATAGCAGAACTTACTTTTCACTTAACTTTAAACCCTTAAGGTATGGAATCTGCAAGCTGAAAGTTACAGTACCTGTTTCCATTGGTCTTTAGACACTGAGGAAACATGGGAGCAGCCTAAGCTTTCCTGCTTACTGATACATCTTAAGACTGAAAAACTGCAAGTCTGGATATTATATCATCTCCTAAAATCCCTGACATTGCAACTATATAGTGAGAGGCTTCCAAAAAGGAAACCAGAAAGAACTGTGTTTGAATGAGAAGGGGCAGGCAAATTAAACCAAAATTGCTTAATTGCTTGTATTTCTTACTATCAACTTCCACCTTTCCAGAAATTCTCTTTCAATTTCAGATATGAACAAAAACACCACCACAAATCATGCAGAAAAAGAAAGGAAATTCCAAATGCTTATTTGTGTCAGCTACTGACAACAGATCCCAGCTGATTCACTTCCAGCCCACACTGACTTTCAGTTTCTTTACAGCGTATATAGATTATCTAATTCTCATTAATAAATTACCACATTCAAAAAAATAAAAGGAGCTGTAGGGGACAAAAAAAAAAGGATCTACGATACACCCCATCCTCTGTAGTGCAGAGATCATTCTAGTTGGATGATAATTTACCAGGCCATCTTAACATGTTTGAATTGGCAAACTCTGCCAAATGCTTATCAGCAATTCCTAAATGCTTTAGGCAATACTATGGTTATGAAACATTAGTACAGCATTCCATGTTGAGAGAGGAAAATTTTCAGTAGATCTAGTACACCAAAAACTGGTAATCAAAAGTGATCTGGATATTAGGAGCCCAATACTTTTTCTAAATATCAGAAGTCACGGTGAGTTAAAATCTCTAGTATTTCAAAGACATCAACAAAATCAAATCAAAGCTACACAGCACATGAAACCCCTTCAAGTTGCAGGAATGAACTGTGGCATTTTTTTGTCTCGTTTAGGGGAGGGAAGGAGGGAATGTGGGAGAACACAAAGCAGCCAAAACTCTTTTCGGCCCTAGTTGTAGTGCAGATGAAAAAGCCATCAACTGCCGAGGATTTGCATGGTAATAAAAAAGCAAAACAAAAGGCACTAAAAAACCCCTAAACAAACAACAAAACCAAACTCAAAAATCTTACGTGCTAAGGCCAGAAATAAAATGAGATTTTACAGTTCACTCTTTTAAAATGAATGCTTCCCGTAGTTATTTAAACAAAACTAATTTAAATGAAGTACACTTAACATTAGCACCTTTGCCGAGTAAGAGATTCCCAGTATCACAATCCCTTCACCTTCCCAGAAATTTTCTAGTGCATTTAAATAGCATCAAGGGGCAGAGAGGAAGCATTTTTTTTTCTGGGGCTAAATTCAAAGCAGGCTTTTAGAG
Source organism: Dicaeum eximium (assembly GCA_013396995.1). Taxonomy (NCBI): domain Eukaryota; kingdom Metazoa; phylum Chordata; class Aves; order Passeriformes; family Dicaeidae; genus Dicaeum; species Dicaeum eximium. The sequence continues at coordinate 343,016 of VWZP01004535.1, read as the reverse complement.
GACATTGTGTCCTGTGATTAACTTCTCTTACATACATACTTGTCACTTCTTGTAAGAAATCCAGACAGGGTCGGCTACTTCCAGAAATACTTATTGAAACAGCCAGTGGGGTCTGTCCTTCATAGTTCCTTGTGTTAGTGTCTGCTCCGTAATTATACAACATTTGTGCACAAAGCACATCATCTCTAAGAGCAGACAAGTGCAAGGGTGTCTGTCCATCTTCCAAGCGCCCCAAGTTTGTATCGGCCCCTCTCTGGAGGAACATTCGGCAGTACGAGTGATTGCTTTTGATCACAGCGTATCGTAACAGGAAACCATTCTGAATGTCGATGTTGGCATTGTGGTCCAGGAGGATTTTCACACAGCTTGACCTCTCCCGGATAATGGCCAGCTGGAGTGGTGTAGTACCTTTATCACTGAGCGGATCAACCTCAGCCTTGAACTCCAGGAGGAGCCTGACAAAGGAGTCTCTGCCGTAGTGAGCGGCGACGTGCAGGGGAGTCCAGCCGTCGTTGCTCTTGGCATTAATAATGTCACTTCTGTAGTCAGACTCCAGCATCAGGCGTGCAATCCTCGCCCGGCCATGCATGGCTGCGTAATGCAGAGCAGTGAAGCCTCCAATTAAGTCCTTAACTGTGGGATCAGCTGAAGTTAAAATAAAATTTAAAAATAATTAGAAGGCGTTAGGGTAATCCGGTGCTGGAAAAGAAAATTTTTTTTTTTAAAGTCTCAAACAGTAATTGCTAGTCTTTCCAGGCATAGCATGACAGGATTTTTTGTACTTCAAACTAATTCTTGCTTTCATGAACATGTTGTTTTTAAGACAAAGTTAAAATTGTATTTCAGAACGAGTTACCAAAAAGAAAAATTTCTTTCTTATACATATGTTTCCATTTGTCAAATACTTTTCCACATTTTCCTAGCACTCTTAGGAATTAATTACTAATTACTCAAATCTCTCTGTCCATCCAGTTTTCCCCCAGCTCTACAATATTACATTTCTTTCTCAATGTTCAACTTTTTATTTTCCCTTGTGTTGCTTCTTGGTCTTAAAAAGAAGCATGTGTAGAAACATCTGCTGTCCCAAATTGCGGATGTTTTGTGGTCTGGCAGCACTGTATTGTTTTTAGGGTGTAATGCTGTATTAGGTAAAATGTTTCTCTGTGGTCTGCAGGATTTCCAAAGCATGTAGGATATATGTTATTTTAGATTATCTTGATAAAGTCTCTTTTCATAGATGATGAATCTGTTTAGAATCTGTTCTGAATTTATAGTTTCACAAAACTTTAAGAATGTAAAAACCCACTTCTGAAAGGAGTCAGATAAACAGAGTACAGGTAATTACGGATTTATTTCCCCTTCACACAGCACGAACACTCAGACTGATTTATTAATTCAAAAATTAAAATGATCCAGTCAATTTACCTAATTTCCTCAGGACACCCAAACTTGTATAGCAAGTGACTAATTAATTACCCAAGGCAAGGTGCCATTTCTCAGCTAGAGAACAAGCCAGGCTGTGAGGTTTCTCCTTCCACCATCCATGGGTGCTGCTGTTGGACACTAAAAGGTACAAACTACAGCGTGGAAGTCTGAACACTCTCCCAACCTAAGTTAGATACCATCTGCACCAGAAGACCTGCTCTAAGTTAAGTTCAAAATACAAGATTAATTGCAGGCTACCCTAGACTGAACACACCTGAACACGCAAAGGTGCAAACACAAAACAGGAATAAGCTTCCCAACCCACTGTGATCATACCCAGATAACACCAAGACAGATATTATACCAAAATGAAAAGACTGGAAGGAAGGAGAAGAGAATACAGCTGCAAAGACGATCCAGCAACTTTAAGGGTATTTCTAAATGGAAAGAGAAGATGGAGAGGAAGGAAACGAATTAACTAACAAAACAAAAAAAATCCAACATAGAAATGAATGCAGCCTGGCTACACAGAGAAATAAGATGTGACAACTGCCTCTAGTGCACAAAATAGGAATAAACATAGAAATAAGGGGTATATTAAGGAAAGTTTATTTCCTTGCTAGTGACAGCTTTCCTCCTCTCCTGTGAAAAGCAGAAGTTTCGGTGCTCTGAAAAGTCACACTAACCTGAGCTAAAGGAATGAATGAAGCACCCACAGCTCAGCAGGAAAATGCAGCCAGTGACTGAATGGGTGTTCTTAACCTGCACTGTGATCATGTCCAAAATGCAGCAAAGAATCAGCACAACCCACACAAAGATAATATTTCAAAGTGATGCTGCTCCCAGGGTCTCTTTCCTCACAATAGCTCAGACTATTCTACACTAACTTGTGAGTGGTGATAAATAAAGTGGGTAACAGGCATGAGACCAGGCAGAGGGATGATACAATCTGAGGGGCAGAATCTGGGAGAAAGATGGACATGATGGAAAGGAGACAGCAACAGGCAGAGTCATCTTCCACAAAAGATATTTTTAAAAGAAATAATGTTTCAGTTGTACCTTCTCTCTCCCACACTGCATAAGGCATGCAAGACATCATTTCTACCCTCAAATGAGGTGCAGGTCATTGCTGTTTAATCAGTGCCATTTCCAAATTCAAGCAGATACGGCCCAACTTTTATATGTGCAACCTTATGCACTTTCATACTGGTTGTTGTAATACAAACCCAACAATTTCTTTGCAACCTAAGGATGCCTTTTACCTATAGTTTTAAGCACCTTTCCACGGCTTCCTTACACCCAAAATATCTTTTTTTTTGACCACTAAAGTGAACCAAAAAATTACTAAGTTATGTAAGAGAAGTTTCTCAAGAAGGATAGGAAAAAAAGCCTCACAGTTGGGCAACCAAGCAACACAAACAAACAACCTTTCCATAACAAACCCCTTAGAAAAATCTCGTGGAAATAGACTATAATTCCCATTAAGATTATGGATTTCCAGTGAGCCAACAGTCTGCCTCTGGATTAGAGAAACAATTTTAACAGGATCCAAACGTCTGTTGCTGTTCCATCAATGTCCTGCTGCCACCTCCTGGAAAACTTCCGAACTTCACAAGAGCTTTCAGCAGAGGCTGGACCTGCATGAAGTTGCAAACAAATTCCATCCACTCAGTCCCTGTCTTAGTAAAAGTAACACGCCAAAGCTGGTGCTGCCTGAAGAACTTATGCTACCATGGGGCTTTTGTCTGATTTTTCTAAAATGTTCAGTATTGATATCATGTTGTAAAGCGACTCTCTCCCCCTGGAACATGAGCAAGGTAAAAATGAATTGGGAATGACTCTCAGATAACCTTTTAAAATCTGCAGAGAGGGGAAAAACTCCTTGGCAGTTTTAGCTAGAAAGGGATCAAGCCAGCACTTGCCAATGGCTCTCTATCTCATCTCCATCCTGACTGTCAAACAGTTCTCTCATTAATACGGGGAGAGCAGAATGTAGAAACACAAACAACTGTATTTGGTCACTTCTGATGTTCTCAAATATAAGGCAAAATATAATGGCAGAAACCTTCAACAGCTTATCAAGGCTACCAATTACTGCAATCAAGCTCACTCAAGATAGAAAATTTGTACCATTGAATGATACTGAGATTACTTTACTTCGTGTGAAAGTTGGGCACCTAAACTAGTTATTAAAGTCCACTGTTAATAAAACTCTTTCTAATACTGTTATCTAGAGGATAAATAGATTCATAAATAAAAGACTCATATTTCAGAGTTTCAATTTACAGCTCAGTGGGACAGTTTTCGTCTTTCCTTGACACCTTCCTCAGGTCACTCTATCACAGTAATTTGGGAAGCCAAGAAGCTTAAGCAATGCTTCTGGCTTCATTGAGTACTTCTATTATTTCAAGCTTATTTCCCTCAGCTAGGGCTTAATCCTGACCAAAAGGTTTAGAAGCATGGCTACATGTAGCTTCTGTTTTGAATTTCCTAAGATATAACTGATACAGGAATTATCCAGGAAAGCATTACTGTTCAGAGACACAAACACTTCAGGAGCTTAGGGGGGTGAGCTTTTGGCATTCTCTAGATCCTCCCAGATTCTGCTTGACCTTACTAAAATTTAGATACCTTGAAGCCAAGACTAAAAATAAATAAATATGGCTGCTTGGCTACTTTCTCTTACTATTTCATTTCTAGGAGCTTTAGTGAATTATTTCTTCATTTTAATATGAGTCACCAGAAACTGCTCAGTTAATACTGAGAAGGTATCACCAAGGGACAGCTAACTAGACAAGATTTTGCACTTTAAAGATTTTAGCTTGTTGTAACATTAATAGTGGTGGCTGGAAATTAATAAAACGTATTTCTTTTCCAGTGTTGGATTTTTTGTCTCTGTATGTCATGTTAAAAATTTACACAGTACACTAAAGAGAAAAAACGCTTGCTACAAAAATCCAAGATTACTAAAAACTACACTCCCTGTTTTGGTGTTGCTTTGTGACTCCAGATTGTTTTTATGGGTGGGTAGCATCTTTGACAAAATGAGACAAATGCACTAAGAAAGTAAAATTCACTATTTCTTAAGAAAACTAAGTTTCTCCATGGTTACGATGAACTTTCTGCAGTTCACCAGTTGCTAAATAATATTTATTATCTGACCTATCCCCTCTGTATCTAGTTGGTATTTCTGCTGGCTTCATCCTTTAGTCTGGACTGTTTTTTCTGCATTTTCCCCATCTATCTGTGTCTCCTTCCTCAGCAGATAATAAAAAGCTTCCTGCTGTTCCACCACCTCCACTCAAATCAGCCAATCTGCATGCACAACACTGTCCTCTGGCTCTTTTCTTTGCTGGTGAGCAATGATGGAAGAGAAAAAGCAAAAGCAGGAGGCGGACAGGTCATGACTCCCATAAGAATCTACTTTTTATTTCCAGGTCAGTGACCAGATTCCTTCTCTCAGCCTTTATGAGCCCAACTCACCCTCCATCCCACTCCCAGGCTATGCTGGGAGCCTTCCAGCATCTCAGATTTGAGGCACAGCACTCTACCCTCAGCAACAGCCCACTGTGGTTTTCCCAGTCCTGTTTTCCCCATGGAAATATTCCCAGCTCTGCTAAGCTCCTTCATCCCTTGAGACAGCCACAATCGCCACCAGCCACCCCTTCCTTCCCATCTCAATTCCTTCTTTCCCCCAGAACTCCACAGGCTCCCTCTCACTGTCAATTTATTACCAATATATAGTTCAATACTCTCTATTTTACCATAAGATTCACAACAGAAAAGGACTTTTTCCTTCACCCCAGTATCTTTTTTTTTTGTTCCACAGAGATTAAGCACCAGCAGCAAAACAGTCCCCACCAGAGGGAGAAAAGGAGAGACCACATGAGGAAAGGTAGACACAAACCTCTCCCTAACGAGGGTGGCATGATTAACTCAGCTTGTAAGAGTCAACTCACTCGCTGCTTAATAACTCATTTGTGACATTATTATGTGATAAATACTCATTAATTTTATGCCTCTGTTTTGAGGGAAAATGAGGCAAGGCACCAGGCAGTGCCAATTTTTGGGAGTGAGGCTCAGCTGCAGGGAAGCTGCTGTGGATGACTAAACCTCACACTATTTGTTACTCAACTTTCTCATCCTGGTGATTCAACTCTAAGCTGCCTCAGGACAAAGGTGTTTCATTACAGGCAGTTTTCATGAGGCATCACATACAACTGCTACTTTGTATGGGAAAGAGTAACAACAAAAATAAAAACAAACCACTGCATCAGCAGCTATGTAATATGAATACCTATAAAATGAAAATACATAGGAATACAGAAGGGATTGGGATTTTTTTATCATCTTTAAACTTACAGATAAAAAGTTAAAAGCAATGTATGTGACTTAAAGCCTTAAACTTTTGAATTGTCAAACTGAAGCCCTGAGATTATCTGCATATATTACTTTTAAAAAGTAGAATTTAAAGTTATATATTAGTGCAATTTAGTAGCTTTTTTACCCCCTTTCCAAGAAGGCCATGAGGGTTTGCCCTTTTTATGTGGTTACAATCTGTAGTAGGTGCATCCACAGAGTCCAGCTGCTCAGGCTGTATTTCAGCATTGCTCTTAAGGAACAAATCACTGATTGTGCCACTACCACAGCCTGTTAATGCCACTCCACTTTCAGGATGATGCATACAGCTGACAAACCCAGTGACAGACACAAGGGGCCCATATGGCTCAGATACACAAAGCATCAGAAAGATCATTTCAGTTTCCTTGGGACTGAAAACCTCATCATTCATTTGGTAACAGCAGTGCCAGAATAGAGGATGCTGTTCTTTAAGAGCACTGATCAGAACGTGGAGAACATCTACTGATTTCCTCTCCAGTACCACTTTAAAAGATTAGGATGATCCCTTTCTAAAACTTCAGGTGGCCTTGGAAGATGATAAAGCAATGAGAAATTCTGACTGTACCACCTGAGGGATAATAATCATCACCCACATGAGTATCACTTAAATCAACAAAACTCAGTTCTTGAAATAAAGTTTCATCATGGCTGGATGCAGGAGAGCTGTAAACTCATCTGGATTAGCTGACACTGAAGTCCTTGCACAAAGAGGACTGTTTTGATAAAGTCTAGCAGATTCTGTTAAAGTCTATATGAAACTTAGTCTTTAATGCAACTGGTTAACTTGCTTTAGAATTCTGAAACAAGCTTCCTTAGGATTTCAAATAGGGGATCTGCCTTCCTCTAATAATACCCCCTAACAGAGAAGAAAAGCCTGTAGTGAGTGCATTTCATTTCATAATGAGTCCTTCTGCCCTATTTTCATAATGTTTATTCATTCCTTGAACAATTCCTAGGCAATGCTGGGGGGGGAAAGTTATTAAGATATAAAGCTAATCTATTATGTCATTCACAGAGCATGCATCAGAAATAAACAAATATTAAGAACAAAAGAATAAAAAATAATTACAAAAGATAACCAGAAGTATTTTGATATCTAATCAGCGCTGGAAAGGCCTGCAGTGGAAATTGGAATAGAAATGTGTCAGAGTATGAAGATTTTTTTTCTCCATGGGCAACTCACCTCCATGTTCCAGAAAAACACGGACACATCTCTCCTTGCCCCTTGCTGCAGAGAAATGAAGCAAGGTCCAGCCGTTGGCATCCCGACCGTTTGGAGAATATCCCTGCTCCAGCATCTTGCGTACGGTGTGAACATCGCCGGCGGCCACGGCAGCCTGGATCTGCAACTCTTCCTGTAGCTCAGGGTTCCTCCTGCAGTGGTGGTGTAACATCCTAGCTGAGTCTGGCCTTTACTGGAGCCTCATGAGCTCACACGAGTCACCTTCGATCAATGGGAAGCAGGAAAAAAATAGGATTGGGATCAGAAATGGGGTATGTAGGAAAAAAGGATTAATGAAACGCGATGCTGAGACTTGTCTCTGTGTGCTGAGAAAAGTGTTGTTACACAGAGGATAAACCCCAAATGATCTCACTCTTATTAGTAAAATCATAGTACATGGTGACATCACTGAACTGCAAAAGAAAAGGACGCTTGCACATTATAAATAGTAAATGTTTTCTTCAGAAATGACAGCATCAAGCAGCAGTTCACAATTAAAGCAACTGAGCAAGGAGCAAAATGAAAAATCTTCAGAACCCACCACTCATTTCAAAATCACGCTGTGGTTAATATCACTACCTCCAGAGACACTGGTTAAATGGATTAGCTAAACTATGGAATGGATAATCCAAACAGTTGCACTGCTGCGGTAACTGAACTATGATACTCTTTATTTTTCTAGAAATGTACCCCTCGTGAGCTTCAGTGAAAATATCTTACCAATAGAATCCTGTGACCTACTGCATGTGAGTATTAGTAACACTAATGTTCAAACTGAAAACTTCAACTATCTTTTTTGCTTTTCCACCCTTTTTTTAAAATTACAGTCTACTGTTTGTATTCTGGCTTGAGCACTTCCTAATTAGTACACAAAGGCTGCAAAGAACTTCTACATTCCAAAAATCAAATAAAGGATAATAAAATATGAGACCTGAAAATACATTTAAGTGCAGTTACTACAGTCCTGTCAAACACCATGAGAACATATATCAGAATAATTCAATTTATAATTACCTTGGTAGAGTATATGAGAGCTGGGCCAAAAGGGTACCTAAAATAGCCACTGTAAAAGAGCCTAGAAACAAGCACACACTGGGAAAGAGAGAAATACTGTGTCCTCCATGCTCTGTTTGAAAAGTACCACCTGCAGTTCTATTCGGGGGCAAGAAGATGAACAGGTATTTAGGGATTGTTCCCCAGTACACAAAGTTAAGTGATTGCATTTTCACATACATTGTGTATTATATCCCATAGTCCTAAAATAGAAAGGAGTATCAGAAGAAAGAATAAAAGCAGGTATGGGAATGGTAATGCTGTGCAATAGGAGCCTCAGAAAATGTTCAAACGTGGATGGATATTAACACAGACCTAGATGATTAAAAAGAGGAACCTATTTAAACTCCTGCAAAGTTAATCAACATTAAAGTACAAAGAAAAGTTCTAATGATGAAAATTAATTTAAAGCAAAGCTTAAAATTTACAGTAATTTTTTGGTTTATTAGGATGTCAACACACATCATCACCTAAACCTTCTTTCAGGTATCATAAAGACTTCCAGATCCTCATGATCCACAGGTCATTCAAAAGAAATTGCAATCAACTCCCCATATCCCACTGGACACTTGTTTTCCTGTGATCCAGATATACCCACAGACAAGAGAAAAGTGAAAGCATCAATCACTGCCAACTTTGCAGACAAAGGCACAGCATGTGTTTGCTCTTCTACAGCCTCCTTGTGCCCATGGTAAAGAAGTTATTTATCTGGTTTTTGCAGAGATAGGAACTCATAATTAACAGGTGCTCCAGTGACCTTACTTACCCTACAAATATGGAAATTGCACACAGCAAATGCCTGTCTTTGACATTTATAAATGCTTCAGCTTACCATCTATGGCAACAATCACTACTTCAGCATAGGGTTATTAAAGAAGACTTTTTAGTTCCATATGTTATACATGGCTTAGAAGCTGGCTTTGTTTTGTTTTAGAGTGTGAACTTCATTATCTGAGACTGGAAGGAAAGGGGATTTACAAAGCAGCAACTGCCAACTCAATAGGTCAGCTTTTGCAGCATATTCCAAAAATCAAACTTGGTTAATCTGATCACAATGGAAGGATTTCTATTGACTCTAATAAGCTTTTGCTAAGCTCTTTTCTAAACTCCAATTAGCACTTCAGAACATGCTCACCTGTAAGACAGGGAGCTTGACTTCATTCTGCATCACACCACTAACAGCACTGGTAATGAAATTCCAGCTGCAAGAGTAAGATCTTCCTTTGGATTTGCAGGGGAAAACTGACAGTAGAAGCTAACTGATGATGAGTCATGCAAAACCCTTAAAAAATAGCAATTCAGACTATGTCCCTTGTAGCCCTGGTTTCTGAATACCTACAAAAACAAGATATGAAAACATTTTTTTCAAACTGAGAATATCTGATCAAAACTTAATGTAAACAAACTTTATGATGCCATTTTTAGAGTCCTGTCTTGTAAAGGACCAAGACCTGCAAGCCCTCACGTGGTCCTGAAAATTAAGGTCAGGCTAGTTGCTCAAAATGCTACAGAAAGGGATGGGATGACTAAAGAGATGAAGTGAAATGGGATTTCTCATTTGAAGGGCCAGCAGTATTCCTTCCCCCTGCAACTCTCTGTGAAGACAGTTGGTTGAGGAAAAGCAGAGCTCTCTCTCTCACACTTCTCAGCTGGTGGGTATATTTGTAATGCAGCATTATAAAAAATTGGCATTGGCTCCATATGTTGCATGTGACTAGCAGAGCTTATTCAAATTAGCTGGTACTAAAGTACATAAGTACTAAAACATACAAAGCAGAAGACAAAGTCAGGCAGCTCCTTTTATCACTTGCACAGTTTCTGTAAATATCCACTCTTCCATCTCACCCCTATGGCAAGCAATGAAATTCAAATGACAAGAATACTTAACCATAACATTAAAGGTTCCGGGATAGTTTTAGGTACACACCAGCTTTGAAAACATTTTTACTTCTGTTCCATAGATCATTTAAAACTCCTGTTTGCAAAGACCCATTTAATACATCAATCTTTGGAGAGAGAAGGAGGACTACTGCAAGTAGCCCTGTGGCATTTAATATTTAATGTTTTGCAACTGTAATCAATCTCATTCTGAACTCAGCATGCATTTGGGTTGTTACATATTGGCTTTCTGCATGCAAGTAAAAAAACAAAAGGAAGTACGGGGGGAAAAATATACCTATATATATTCTTGGTTATAATGATTTTGTAGTGCCATGAAAATGGAGGACAGCAACAGTTACTTAATTGATTTTGCAAGTAGAACAGGATAAACTTAATGTGGGTCTGAATTACCTTGTAAGAGGTTGTTACTCTTTGATGGATGCCCCACTCTTCATTGTCTTCACTGTTCATAATCTTCTGTGCCCATGTGTGTCAAACAACCTGCTACCCCTTAAAAAAAATGGTATTTCTTGTTAGTTGTAAAGAATAAAAGCGAGAGGTTTACTTACTCGTGCTTTGTTTGTGTGTGAGAATGCTACATTTTCATGCAGCTGTGTCAGAAAAGACCCAAAGTGTGTTTTCTATCATTAGCAAAGAGTCCTCCAGAGGTTGGGGTGGGCAGAATTTGCTTCTGCCGTATGAGGAAAAGGCTACAGAGAATATTTTATGGAAAACAAGAGAAATGAGGGATGTGCTTCCTCTCTGGAGTGAACCTTGAAGAAATGGTCCACACCCTTCTCTAACAATTACCTGTATCTGCTCCTCCTTTATGGAACAAGAATGGGTACAAAGGTTACAGTAGGTATTTCTGCCTCACTGCTTGGCATCTCCCTGTGGGAGTCACATGCCAGGAAAAACATTCAGGATCCATTTAGTTCTTCCCAAACTACTTTTGTGGGCTTTTTATTTGTTTGTGGGGTTTGTTAATTGTTGTTTTTGCATGGGCTTTGGGTTTTTTTTTTTAAATCTCCATCCCATCTCTGCTTCCCTAAGGAAAGGATAAAACCTGAGCCCATGGAGCACTGAGTTGTGTCCTTCAGCTGGATTTGTAGAGCCACCAGCCTGTCTCCTCTCCCTCATGTGACAGCTCAAGCTGACACATGCTGTGTTTCACGAACAGGTAAAGCCAAACACCTCTACAATACAAGAAAACCACCAGCTCAAAAATTTTCACCCTTTCCTTCATATAGCAAAACTACCCTTTTAGAATCAAGGTTTACCAAAAGCCAGTTACAATCCCAGATTCCTCCTTCAGACCAGCCCCTCCTCATCCCCCCTGTCACCTGCAGTTAATGGGATCAGTCCCAGACCATTTCTCCTGTACTCATCACTGTTATTGCACTAATTCTTTGTACACCTTTATCTGACCTTTCATTTCCTTTGTCTGCAAACTTTTAGTGAAAGGCCCCCTTATCTCATCTGAGCACTGCAATAATATAATAAACAATAAAACCATTAAATATCTAATTGCACAGCTGATCACACAAACCCAACTGTGACTTGTTTCTTCTGCAAACGAGTTGCACCAGAACAGTTCCACAAACTGTGCAGCTCCTAGATTAAGTTGAAATTTCTGCCACTTAATGCAACATAAAATCATGCTTTTGCAATGATAGCTCAAAGAGGAGGATGAAAAAAAGCCCTTTTTATCCCTCTTATGCACATTTTCCAAGAGCTTTGCTTCTCAAGATAAAACATACAAGGTCTTCAGATATGCTTACAGCCCTGCACAAAACTGCACTGCCATGACCTAATTTGATCACATTTCTAGCCTTGTTTTTTTTGCATAGATGATCAGTCGTTCACCTTTTTTTTTAAATTTTTGCATGATTTTCACTTTAAAACCCACACATTTTTTATTAGCTGATGCAAATTAGAATTGCACTGACTTCACAGACTACAGACAAGGTAACAGATTGCTCCACTAAAAAAGTAACAAGCTTTTTCCCCCCAAAGGAAAATTAGCTGCATATGGCAAGAGTAAGATCTGCAACTTTATTAAAAATAAGTCATATTTAGTGAGAGTAAAGCTCCCTCACTCAATGACTTAACAAAGTTTGATTAAAACACTAATAATTATAGTAGAAGCAGCACTGAGTAAAAATAATAAGACAAACATCCTCATTATCTATTGATAATGTCTCATGTTGTCAAAGAGATCTTAGGCTTTTCCACATCAATGTGTCACCTCTTTAAAGTCACAGCAAACATCATGTGGAAAATTATTCCAACATATGTATACACTTACTTTAAAGAAAGTTAAAGGTTGGTACAAAAAGCAAGTCCTCAAAATTCAGTATTTTGCTCGTTAACACGGCCTTACAGAAAGACCTGACTCCTAAACTCTGAGATTACACATCCAAGAGCAGAATAAAGACCATAAGTTACTGATGTCAGCCTAACTCTGTACAAAAAGGGAAGTGTACCATTACACATGACATTTAATACCTGGCACAGACCTAATCCATGTAGATCTGAGTTGCCTGTGGTTGAAGTATTCTGAGACATTTAAATCAAATAAACAACAGAAAAAAGGAAAGCCCTGTGGAATAAGGATAATCACATCAGCCTTCATTAGTCTCACAACTCACTTCTCCTACCCATTTCAAAGCTTGAACAAGCCAAATGTGTTCTCACTCACAGAGCATTTTAAAAATGGTCAATATATTTTTGACAAACTAAACACAACCATCATCTTCAGCTGTCACTCATGCTCCTATTCCAGGAGCTCTTCAGACAAGAGAGTAGGGCAAACAATTGTGTTACCATTTGCATTCTCACATCACAATCGTGAAGTTTGCAAGTAACATGTGAAATATCAAAATTTCACTGGGCCTTATAATCCTGAATAAATTTTCTGCTGAATGTTCCATGCTACAGCCCATCAAGTGAGGTATCCCTGTGGCTGAGATGAAAATCAAGCAACACATGTGAGTTGCTGGGCCTGAAAGCAATGAGTTAACAGTGCATGAATCCAAAACATCACAGAGGAACTGCTGCTTCAAAGGAAAGAAGCCTTCACTCCTCACAACTGTCATTAGAAGTTGCACATTTCTCCTGAGAGCTCCCGTAAGGCCACCTCATAGCTCTGACATACTAAATTTAAAATAACCAAAAGAGTTAATCTACAAGTGCCCCACCAACTTCAGGTGTTCACAGAACTAGAGATGGTGTTGTTACACACTAATAAACAGCTGTTGTGTTGTTACATTCTGCAGGTGGGTTAAATTGAAGCACAGAGGTGTCATTTTACCACAATTATCCCTCTCACAGAGAGGTTGTGATGTGTGACTTTGGGCCTGATGGAGAATCAGAGAGATTTCCCAGCTCAAGCAACTTCAGGTCTGCAAACCTGAGGGAAACTTCACCTTCAGAAAGCACAGCAACTACTCCCCATCCTCAGCACCCCCACCTACACACTGGCAACCTTAAGCACCTGAAGGCAGGACCTCACTGCTGATGCTAAAGCAAGGTCTCACAGCTCTTTTTTCAGTAGAGAATGCTGCATCAGGTTCACACAGCCAGAACCTCCTTGCTCAAGATGTGCACTCACAAACTGCAGGGAGCTTGTGCTCTGCAGCATGCTTGGAGATCCTCCTGTACCAAGCAAAAAATACCAGTTCTCCTCCAACTTACAGCAGTGCTATCACTAAGTTTTAAACAGCAGAAGTCAGATGGAAGCTTAGCCTTAGAAGTAATTAATTTGTAGCAAGTGTTAACTGCTAAGATTTCTGTATTTTCACGTGATTTACTATCATTAGAGCACCCAAACACCAACACTGCATGGAATGACAGAAGCAGGAACCAATGGTGAGTTCAAACCATTAAAGGAGTCATTTCAGCCCTAATTCTCACAGCACAGCTGATAAATCAAGTGCTGCTTACAGAGTTTGTGTCATTTAACAATCTCTAGAAGTACATTTGATACATATTTCTATATAATACAGCCTAAAAGAATCCAAGTGAACAAAATCTGCTGGATGTCTCTAGTGGACAAAGCCAGATTTTAAGTGTGATAATATTCTGTAAGCACTGCTGGAACAAAACAAAACCATCCCTCAGACAGCACATTTCCTTTAAGGGTTGAGAATGCACAACAAGGAAAAACAAACCCAAAATGAGCATATAGCCTGAAGACTAAAGCTTTCTCTAAAGGGCTGCTATACTTGCAACCTGCTGCATTTCTTCCAGGGATCAAGAGCAGGACTTCAGCATATCACTGATCTCTGTGCCTTGTTGCAACCATGTGCAAATTTCTGCCAGAAGTTAATTCCCTGATTCCTATGAACTCAATTCCAGTCTCTGCATCTGAATCAGACTTTGCTGCACTGGCATTTCACACTAGGAAGGAACTTCACAAATCAAATGAAAACTTAGGTCTCTTGTTGTGAATAAATCCCAAAGATCCCATGAATTGTTGGCACCAAGAGGTGTCCTGTTGGAGCAGCTATAGCCCCGATGTGAGAGGCACTAGGGGGGGTTGGGAAAAGGGAGTTATAATAAACTAAATTCAGATGAAACAGCTGTGCAATAACTGCACTGCTAAGTTTGTACTGATGCACATCTGTCTCACCTATTAGCAGGAAAATCCCTCCTGGAATCACACTGGGCATGTCCACATGTTCTGCCATTACTGGTGAGTTACCAAAAGAACATGGAAAATTTCTTCTCTGCACTGCCAAAGCGTATCTCAGTATTTGTTGCACTTGTGTTACGGAGGAATTTTCTATTTACTCTTCAACACAAAGATTTGTCTTAATCTAAAGACATCTGTATTGGAAAAATGATCCAGCCTTGACCAAGGCTGTTGGCACCAAATGCTGCTCTTCATCCTGCAGGCTAATGCTCAAAAACAACTGATTGCCAGCAATGAACAACGTTTTGGTACAGTCAGTGACATCTCTGAAAACACGACACAGACCAGAGGGACCTCTAGGGAGGGCATCTTTGCCAAAAAACCAAACTCACCTACATTTGAGCCAGACTAAAATGGCTTCGAGACAGACTCTGCGTTAGACGAACGCGCAGAGCCTCCGTCCTTTGGAGCACGCCGACAGCAGGATGCAGAAAAAGTCTGACTGACATCATTCACCCCCCACTCTCTCTCCTAGCATCCATTTCTTCATCTCACCACGTAAAACACGCAATTCTCCCTACAAACAGCTCTCCCCCTGAAACAGAACCTGCCTCCTACCAGCAGGATTGGTTTTGATGACTCCTTTCATTTTTTCCCCTCAAGCACCCAACAGCATCATCTTCCTCTATGATCTCAGCCCAAAAAGTAAGTACTGGTAAGCAGACACCACCCAGTTAAATTAATTTCAATTTTTGCAGCTCCGTTACAACACACACACAAAAAAGTGACCCACGCAGGAGTGAGGTATGACTAAAACAACATCATGCAATTACCACGACCTAGCCCAATAAAGATTTTAGAATCAAAACAGAAACAGAAGCAGTGCTGAACCCATAAATTTATGGAAAGACTTAAAGAAAATATCCTTTTAACGACCTAGAGCAAAGTATTTTTAAGTGACATCCCTGAGATGGAGACACAAAACCCCCATTAAGTAGCAATTCATAATTAAAAAAACGTTTGAAGAAAATTTTGGAAAATTATAAAGTGTTACAAGAGGAACTGTACTTCAAATGGGATTCAGAGCTTTCAAACTCTAAAAGGCCAACAGCAAGTAGGTTTTAAGAGAACAAAGAAATCTAATGCTACGTATTCAAATCTATAAAAACACAAGAGGCCCCAGTCCCAGCCAAACCATGTGTCTAGGATGACTCTGAGAGTTTAAATGAATCATCACCTTTCTGGGGGTTTTTTGAGTGGTGTTTTCTCTCTTCTGTGTTATTTTGTTCTTTGGAGTCACTATTTTAAATTCTCCTTTAAGGCAGCTTAAACCTAAAAAAAAAAAAAAAAAAAAAGTAGAACTGAGCCACACAATGACATAAAGGAGAGAAATGAAGAACAGAATTGGTTAATATAAAAGCAATAGCTGGGCAAAATAGGAAGAGCCTTCACAAATTTGGAAGGAAAGGGGTTATTCATCAAAATCGGGATCTCTCCTGGAAAAGGAGAACACTCTCTCAGGATACCAAGGAGTTGAAGGGATAATAACGGCAGGACCGCTGCCCTGTCAAGGCAGCTCCTCCAGGGAATGAAGTAAAGATAAGTGCTAAAGAATGGGACAGGAAGTAACCCAGAAAGCTGAGCTGCTGGGAAACCAAACCTCTCCCTCGCAGGAGTTCACGCTCCAGGAGCCGTCAGCGGCGCACACACACACACACACACAAAAAGCCGGCCAAGCCCCGGCGCACAGCTCCAAGGCCCGGCGGCCGCCAAAGCACCCGGGGCGCCGCCGGGGACCGGGGACGGGGACCCCCCTCCGCGGGCAGCCCCGGGGGCGGCCCGGAGCCCGCCGGGGGAGCGGGCAGGGGCGGCGGGGGGCTGCGCGCCCCTTCCCAGGGAGGGCGGCGGG
>VWZP01004535.1:261144-326005 GCA_013396995.1 Dicaeum eximium | reverse complement strand
GGGGCCTTGGGGCGGAGGCGCTGAGGGCAGAGCCACGGGGGGGACGCTGAGGGCAGAGCCGGGGGGTGAAGGAGAGGTCCCAGGGTGGGTCCGGGGGTCTCTGCGCTGTGCGGATGCCGGGCCGGGAAGCCGCGCTGGTGGAGGGGCAGGAGGCTCCGTTTGTGGGGGCTCCGGAGGAGCGGCAGCTCCGTGCTCGCTCCGTCAGCCCCGAGTGTGGCGTGTGGCGAGGGCTCCGCTGAGCAGGCAGCGCTGGCAGTGAGGGGCCGTGAGGGGCCGCTGAGGCGGGGCCAGGTCTGCTCCTGCCAGCACGGACTGAAATCGCTCGGCAGAACTGCAGCCAAAGCATCCGGCGCGCTGAGGTGCCACAGTTAACGCGGATTGCACAGCTCAGGTTGTTTGTAAACTCTAGAAGGAAATTACCCTAGTTTAGAGGTGTTTATAGTATTTCAGCACTGAGTAGAAGCTTATTCTTTATTTAGAGATGAGCCTACGAAGTCACTGCAGGTACACGGAGTCCAAAGTACGATCGTTTCATTGTAAGGGGATCCAGAGCCTTCAGATTCACACCCAAAAGTCATGGACTGAGGTTTCATTTTGCTTTATCAGATTTAATTTTTTAATTAAAATAGGGTGGGGTTTTGAGTAGTTTTTGTCCCAAAAAGGGCCTTAAAGCTCATCTCATTCCATCCCCTGCTATAGTCAGGGACACCTCCCACCATTCCAGGTTGCTCCAAGCCCTGTCCAGCCTGGCCTTGGGCACGTCCAGGGATCCAGGGGCAGCCACAGCTTCTCTGGAACCTTTGCCAGGGCCTCACCACCCTTGCGTGGAACAATTTCTTCCTAATTTGACTGAACTAACATTGTTGATAGCACATTTTCCTTTTTTTTTTTTTTTTTGCTAACACAAATGGTTTATAATGACAGCGATATAAGTGAAGAGGCATAAGTTTCTTCTCTCATTCTGCTTGCAGCTCTGCTTGACTTTGATTTGGATTTTAAGGCATTATTAATCATGAAAGTAACATTAAAAAAACCCCTTTTTTTTTGTTTCTTACTTTCTGTGTAGTTTTCCTTTGTGTCTTTTACGTGATCAGTCTATATGTAAGGTTTTTAGAATGGTTTCCTGTTGTTTATGCAGGAGTCTGGCTCTCTGAGGTGTTGCCTTAATTGGATTTTGGATGCTGTCATGAATAACTCAGATAAATAATACAAATAAAGGTTAGTTTGTCACTGCTTTTCTTTACTCTTCAGCTTTGAGCTTTTCACTCTCGTGCTGTGTCTGAAACAAATTTAGTCCTTGTCTGACATTTTCTCCCTCTTTGAAGTAAATGCCTTCAAAATAAACCCCCTCACTTTTCATTTCCCTCTGACTTATGTTTGTGAACTGTTGTCATGTGTGAGTGAGACATATCTTGGAGATGCTTTTGTAAAGTTTGCAAATTAATGGTGGAACTCAAATGTGTTATGGGAGGATCCAGGAAGGCACAGCCATAATCACGTGGTGAAGGTGAAATCTCACAGTGGATGTCCTAGAAAAGTTCTGAATCTCTTCTGCCTGAACCACCTTGCTGGATCCTGTGAATTTGTGCATGAGATCTCTTCATTTACCACATAAGGTGATAGTTCAGGTTGATCTTAAACACAGAAGTAAATTTGTTGAGATGATTTGCCTTTATTAGAGATTCGTTTAGGAAGAAATAAAACTCAAGGATAGGAACAATAGCTATATGAAATATTCAGAGTGATTTCTGAAGAAATTTTATGAGGTTTCAGGTCATAAATTTCCACCTCAAGTAGAATTATGAAAAGATTCTGCAAATGAAGAGGGAATTTATTGCCTGAAATACCAGATTTATTCTTAACATCCAGTGGAGTATGGGAAGGGATGGGGGAAGGGTTCTTGGTTCTATCAGGTGAGGAACATGCTGTAACATTTTAGAGTTTTCAGGTCAGCCCTTGCTGAATATGTCCTTAAAAATACCACACCAGAGGGAATTGTAGATCACTCCTGCAGGCAACTTCATGCTCTCAAAATTTAGCTTCTTTTCTGAAGGAAATGCTCCCTGATGGTGGGAGAAGTGATGAGTCAGGGTAGCACATCTTGGTCTACCTCTAATGCTTTGTGCCTTTGGGCAGCTATTTTGTCAATACATGCTTCAGTTGCAATGAAATAATCAGGTTGTAAAAATGAAGGTGTAATTTTCAATGTTTGATGTTGTTTTTTAAACTTGTGAAGATTATAAGCTAGAACAGAAACGCCTCATATACTGACTTTTACAATTTAATTGTTTTCTAACATTCTGTTAAAAAGAAGTAGTAATTTAAACTACTTAGTCTGATGATAAAGGTAGGTAGAATTGATACATAGATGGGAAGATCTATAGAATTTTTTACTGGTTGGAAGACTGAACTATTTTCTTCCTTTGGTAAGAAAGGGGAAATGCAGTATTTAAATAAAAGCCAACCACAAGGTTGCAGGTGGATGGCTGCAGGATTCTGCCTGGAATTCTACCTGGCTGATTGTGCCAGACTTTGAGATGGGCATCCAAAAAGTATGCAAAGTATGAAAAAAAGTATGGAAATTTCTATAATCAACTTTAGTTCCACTCCTAACTTCACCCTAGATACAGGTAATGAGTTTGTTGGTTTTAATTAAAAGAGGTCTGGTTAGAGAGCATGTTAAAACTGCTCTAAAAAGATAAATATTACAGATGAGCATCACTCTTAATGTAGGTGAAAAAGAAACCCTGATTGGTTTTTTTTGAGAAGATGGGGTATCTATCTGGCCATTTACATACTAAATAGAAAATTGTGAGGGCTTAGGTGCTCACACTTCATGCAGAGATTTGAATTCTTAGTAGCTCTTCATTGAAAGCTGTAGCAAATATTCCAGTGCTGTGGTTAAAAGGTATCTTCCACTGACAAGGGGATAAAGACTTTTTTTTTACCTTTCCTGAATATGTTTAAATGTTTTTATTGTCTCTTAATAAATTTTACACTGTTTTAAAATTATTCTTTAATTTTCAGCTTTTTAATTGCTGTGGCCTTGAGGTCAGCCCACCTTGAGCTTGTGTGCAGCAGAAGTCAAGACTTGTCCTTCCTTTGGCTCCCATTTTTTTGAGAACTGTTTCTGGTTCCAGCCTCAGCAGAGCAATGAACATCACCAGTTCAGAGGAAAATCTGCAGCTGGAATTTTATGCCTGTTTTTGGAGGCATCTGTCACAAAAGAATTTAGGTTCTAGTAGTTTTAGCAATGTAGAGAAAGATTTCATCCAAGTTCTCATATCTTTAGAAGTAGCCCCTAATAATAGTAATTTTTGGGTTTGTTAATTCCAGCAAATGAACTTGATGTTGGTAATATAATACTGGAACTGTGAACTTCTTCCCAGCATGGCAATTCTTCATTTTAATATCTCACTGAGACAGTTTTGTGCAGCTGAATTTGCATTTTCAAAATAAGGTTAATAATGGTAGCATTAACTTTAGAAATGTGTTGTTCCTGTATATTTTCTAGTTGCTTGCAAAGTAACTGTGAAATATTTTATTTATAGGTAACTAAGAAGAGAAATGCCCAGTGGTGCTTCTGTTTCTCTTACTGGATGAAAGTAACTTGGAAGCTGATTTGCAGTGAATAATCAGTGAAGCCACACTGCATTTTCTGGAATATTGCATGATCTCATAATGAAGATCTCTCTCCTGCAGCAGATGTACAAGGACGTCCTGGCAGGCATTCCCCTAGCAAGGGAAAGCCATCATTACTCCTCTTTAATTAATCTGTGTGTTGAGCAGCCACCAGAAGGAGATGAATCCTGTCATCAGAAGCATCTGCCATCTACTGCTGGTGGCCTTGGGAGCCATCAAGACACTGATAAGTCAGATGTTGTCCCTGCAACAGATGATTTATCCAACAGCTTTGCAAGCATGAGCTCGTTCTGCCCACGAGAGGTGATGCTGCTCCAGCTCACCTTGCTCAAAATGATGGTGGCAAAAGCAGAGTCTCAAGAAATTGAACTCTGCGTGAGACAGAAGTACTGTGAAATCTTTGTTCATCTTCTGAAGGAGGCAAAAATTGACTCAAAATTGGTAACTTCTGAAAGATTGTTTTAGGAAAGGAGGAAAAACAAAATGGGCTGTGCCTTAGCTATTTTTTCTTTTTTACCTGTCTCCAGATTCACCTGCTGGGTTGTGATGATCGGCTGTTATCTCACATGGCCTCACAAAGTTTAGCATCTCTTGTGTATTTCCAGCTGAAGGAAGAGGTGAGTGTGGCATCACTTCACAGCTCAGAAAATGGCTTGGTGAAGCTGTGCCTGCAGGTTGTTCCATTTACTCTACAGCCAAGTTCTTATAGTGTTTGTATTTTCTGAGAAACCTTGTCAACTCCAGTAGCCTGGAGTATGGAAGGCAAGGAGATCTGATGGGTAATAGAAGTGTGGAGTGTCTTTATAGATAAAAATCTGGAATTTTATGAAACTAATTTCAGATAAAATGGGTGTAGATGGCAATAATATCTTTAAGGTTGCAATACAGATATTAAAAAAAGCCATAATCTAGACTATCAGTATTTTTACAGTTCCTTGGTATCTGTTGAGTGATGCAGTAGATAAAAATAAATAATAACCTCTTGGAAGTTAATCAAATGGTTTGCTGTATCTTCTTGTTTGAATTTCCCAATTACTTGCGTTTTTTTTTTAATTTGCTATATATTTAGTCAATATGTATTGCAGTCTCCATAGTAGCATCCTGTACACAGATTTATTTCATAATTATGTTTGTAATATTTCTTGCCAAGCTGTCTGGGAATTATGAATTTAGATCTGGTCTGTCTACAGAATTATCTGATTTTGGGTAGGCCATGTGACATTAGGAGGTTTGGTTTTCCCTTTTTGGAACATACAGATAATTTCTATTGCATGCCTGTATTGCTTCATGTTTGTAATTAACGACCTAATTAATGGCCCGGGACAGACATTGTTTCTACCTGTGTTTTGTCTGTGCCTACATTTAAACCTTTTTCATGTACAATTTTAAATCACTGTATTATGATTTAACGCAATTCGCATAACAACTGAGAGCATACGTGATTGGTTTTATGAATTCTTTTTCTCAGGACGCCTTGAATGTCCCGTGGGCCAGGTTCAGCGTGGCCGCGCTGCTGGGACTCCCGGCGCGGGTGGCGCATTGCCTGCGGACACTGACCGCGATCCTCGCGGCGGCGCGGCGGGACGGGGCAGGTACCGCACGCGGCTGCCGCCAGGGGGAGCAGCTCCCCCGGCAGCCTCGGGAATGGCTCGGCTCCGGGACACCGCGCCCCGTCCGTACTCGGGGGGTGACGAGCTGCTGTTAAAATGTACTGGTTTGAACATAGTTATATTCTGAAAGTAGTCACAACACTGATTTCTTATTTACCGATTTATCTGTTACACTGCACATCAATAATGTACCTCTTGTTGCCGTAGGTGTTCTGAAGAAGTTGTTGGCTCCTCTTGATGCAGTGCTTGAGGGATTTTATAATGCCATCCTGCTCCATCATTTTGATAGTCACCACTACACTTCACCTTATTCTGAAGCTACAAACAACCTGATCAGTTTTATTGATCTGCTTGAAGCACTTTTGGCTTCCAGAATTGAAGTGGAATTACCTCTCAGGTGCCAGAGAATTTTATTTTTGAAAGTTTCTTATGTCCTCAATGTTATTAGCTCATCAATTCCTTATGTAATCAAGAAGAAATTCATTTTGCTCCTTAAAAAATGTGTCCTTTACAAGTCCAGGGAAGATGCTAAAGGTGGATCACAGTTCTTACAAACCCCATCTTTGTATGAGGATATGCTTGCACTGAGTAATGCTGTTCTACAGGTTGTGACTTTGACTTGGCTTAATCAGATCCCACTCAGTGGAAAGTCCAGCTACTTTGGAAGCAGTGAAGCTGCTCCTGGTCCTGATTCTCAAGGTGGTTGTGACCAAACTGTTCTCAGAGCCTTAAGTCTGATTGTGCTTAAAGCATTGGAATTCAAGATCCACAACTCTGCAACAGAAGCAGAAATCAAAGGTAACATCCATTTAAATGTTGTTCATTAAGCATATAGAGTTGTAGAGCTTTCAGATTTTGTAGTCACAGCTCATTAAGACTGTAAATAGATTTCAGCTGAATTAGTGGTGGTGGGAGGGAGGAAGGAGAAGACCCACCCAAGAAACTGCTGCTGCTATGTCCTGCCTAATTAGTTGGCTCCTTGCATTTTATCAAATCCTTAGCCCTGCAATATGTTGGGCTTCAAACCGCTGCATTTGGGATTGAAAATTTTTCCTGTTAAGAGCATTAAGCCAGCTTGAGAACACCATGCTCTTCTTCAGCTGGACAAGAAAAGAGTCCATAGCACAAGCATCTACTGTGTTCAGGGTGGGGAACTGAAAGGAACTGCAGGTAACATTCTTCTCTTTTCTAAGGTGGAGGTAGAACTTTAGGCACCATTATGCATTTATTTTATTGAAGGTACAAGGCAATACTGTCAGCCAAGTAATGTAATGAGGCAAAACCAGCTGTGGTATAGAAAGGTAAATAAAAATAAGGAAGCTCCAAAGTAAGGCACAGAAGATTGTGGGACTTAACACAGAATCACAGAATGGCTTGGGTTGGAAGGGGCCTTAAAGATCATCCAGTTCCACCCCCCTGCCATGGCAGGGACACTTTCCATTAGACCAGCTTCCTCCAAGCCCTGTCCAGCCTGGCCTGGACACTTGAGGGATGGGGCAGCCACACTTCTCTGGGCAACCTGTGCCAGGGCTTCACCAGCCTTTTAGAAAATAATTTCTTTCTGTTATCCAATCTGATGCTGCCCTCTGGCAGTGGGAAGCAATTCTCCTTTGTCCTCTCCCTCCAGGCCCTTGTCCCAAGTCCCTCTCCAGCTCTTTTGGAGCACCTTCAGGCACTGGAAGGGTCTCTGAGCTCTCCCTGGAGCCTTCTCTCCTCCAGGTGAACACCCTCAGCTCTCCCAGCCTGGCCCCAGAGCATCTCTGTGGCCTCCTCTGGACTTGCTCCAGCAGCTCCTCATCCTCCTCATGTAAATGCTTGTGTTCTTCACCCTGACTGACACGTCTGGCCCTTCCAATTACCGGGTGTGAGCATTCCTGCCATAGCTGCTCCCCGGGCTGCTTTGCTGTAGTGGGGCTGGGCTGGGGCAGGAGAAGGGCAGGGCTGTGCCCAGGGCAGCGCTGGGAATGCCCTGGGAATGCCGCGCCAGCCGCGTTCCTATGGGAGAGCCGCGCTGCTGGGGCACCCTGGGAGCCAGGGAGTGCCTGTGCCCTCGCTCAAGGGAGAACCAGCTCTAAGGGAGGCTCTTTGCCCCAGAGACCTGCCTGGAATCCCGTCTTCCCACCTGCCCTTTTCCCATGAGAGCACCTGATAGCACATGTGATGCTGTATGAATGTGGCTGTGCAGATTCTATGATTAAAGTGATGTGCTGTCCCTGGATTACAGCCCTCATGGAAAAGCAGTTCAGAAGCAGTGTTTCTAGTCAGACACCAGTGAGAATGGGCATTCCTACATTTACTGAATATGTGGCCAAAAGTAGTTTCTTTTTAAACAAGGCTGAAATTTCACAGCGCTTTAAATACATTGAGGCATTTTAGTAGAAGTTCTAGATGTAAATATTATTTTACTCTTTATCTTTATATGCTAGGTAGCAAGCCTAAAATCAATTTTGAATTCATCTGTGTGAAAGAGCTAAAACTTCCATTAGACAGCTTGTGAAACTTTTTCCAGATTTTTGGAAGATGTTATATTTGTGATGTCAGTTGCATTCTTAAAGGTTTTCAAGTATTTGTAAAGAATATTTTACTTGTGATCCACCTTCTGAAAAGTGTATGGATACTGAGATTGTATAAGAACAAGTGAAAAGAAAAAATGCAGGCTATATCCATTTTGGATGTGTCTATGAAAATTGTTTCTCGAAGAAGAACATTATCCTTTCTTTTCCAAATTCATGACACAAAAATGAGTTTTTTAATTAGATTCAAACACCCCAACTGTCAAGAGGAATTTTAATTTGAAAGGAATGGTACTTCCTTATTTTAGTGACATTACAGGAAGTGTTTAAAGCAAGCACCTAAATGCTTTAATATGCTAATTTCCCTTCCGGGAAGCTGCTTGATCTTCTTGTCATTAACATGGATTAGAGTGGCTTAACTTTAATTAATTTCAATTTTGACAGTCATTTCCAGATTTATAGGGAAGAGTTTCAGTCTGAAGAGTAACTATTAATAACAAAGATAATTTGATGGTCCTATTATTTGCTGGGAGGAAAAACAAATCTTAAAGTCAAATATTAAGGAAAATCACGTAGTGATGCAGTAAATAAAATTGATTTCAATGTTGCAGGAAAATTTTCTGTTTTCTAAACATTGAGTGTGTGTGCTGTTACATCAAAAACTGCTCTGTAGTATCTCATTAGTGTTGAAGGTATAATTTTTTTGACTTAAGGGAAAGAATCTGTCTAATGAGTACAAAGTGATTTTTATGAGTAAGCTACTGCACTAAAACAGCAAGAACTAATCTATAAAACTTGATGCTGTGATAAATCAGTTGAGCTAAGGAAAGAACTGCATTCACGAACTGTTATGCACTCTCTATTTAAAAAATAGAGTGTGTGTTGTTTGGCAATAAAAATGTATAGCAAAGTTCATGATTAATTTCTTTTTTTTCAGGAGACTTTGAGAGTTCCATGTCCCAGCTGTTGATGTTCTGGAGGAGTCATGTGAAGCCTTCCCCACAGTCTCACCAAGTTGTGCATTACTGTGAATGGCTCTCCTTGGTTTTCATGGAGCAAGATGATGACATGTGGGAAGCTGCTAAAGCTTTATTACTCATCTATTTAAAATTTGATAGGTCAGTGTACTTTTTTATTTCTGACAGAACTATGAAGAATTGGACTTCAGCGAGGTTACCGTGACGTTCCCAGTGGTTGCTTTTGTTGGAAGGAAAATTATTTTTTAATAATTTAAAACCCCTCAAACCTCAGGATGATGTAATAATGTGTGGTGTAAGAGCTGATAATTTAAGTCTTTTTTGGATGGAAACTGGAGTTGTGAAAGTTTGCTACTAAATAATTTATCATATCCTGTAATTCAGGATAATTGACTTCATGTCTAAAATAGTGGTTAGACAGATAAAAAGCAAGATTGCTTCCTTACAACACTGAAGGTTTGACAAGAATGCAATATTAGAATTAAACTTCAATAATTCAGGTACTTCTGGCAAAGTTTATAAGTATTGGCCCTATGGGAATTCCAGCTACTTGATAAATATAGTTCTTGCCAACAACTGAAAAGTGTTCTTCATGGATTTGTCCTGGGTGTACAATGCTTCATTGTTGTTTAAATTACCATGTGAGACATTATCCTGATTTAAACAAGGCTCTCAAGCTTCAAGTGGGAAGATAATGCAAGTAATACCTTAGATACACACAATTCTTAGACACTTAACTACAAGAAGGCTCCTCTTCCAGTATGGGTAAGGTTCTGAAAGTTAGTTTGAATTCAGGTTAACAAAAATATTAAAATAAGCTTGTTTCATATTTATATTAAAGTACAGTTTGTGTTGTAAGTAACTTTGCTTATTGCAGAAGGTTTCCTAAGGAGTGCCCCTTAAGAACTGCTTTAAAGCTGTCCCATCTCCTGGCACCAGCTGCCTTCATTCTTTCTCACCCTGATACAAAAACTTCTCTTTTTCTTCTTACTTTTTCACAAAATTAAAATGAACAAGAATCCATCTTGTGGATACTGCTGCTTTGAAAAAAAAAAAATTGTAAACTTCCATTAAATGATTTCCTGGCTTACTTTTCAGGTTATGGTGTGATGCTGCTGATAACCTAAGCCAAAAAGAGGAGGAATCCTGGAAGCTCCTTGTGCATGCAGGTGGATATAACCCACATTGTATCTTTTTATTTTTTCTGGAAAAGATTGCGTTTGATTCCACAGTACTCCTAGATTTTTTGATTTCATCAGAAACTTGCTTTCTGGAATACTTGGTCAGGTACTTAAAGCTTCTTGGGAAGGAGTGGCATCAGTTTGTAGAGGTCTGTAACCATTTCGATACCAGGCACAGCACTTTCCACCCAGTTAGTTCTGTCAAGCCACCCCACCGAGAAAAGCAGAGCTTCGGGGCCGGGGAGAGTTTGCAAAATGCTGCTTGCGAAGCAGCACCACAGACTCCGATGTCTTTGGCTCCTCGCAATTGCCCGGTGTTTACAGCACAGCAGGGCGATAATGAGGCTGCGGAGTGGAACCGCTCTGACTCACTGACCGGCGCTGATAGCGCGTCCCTGCTCGGTCCTCTTCAAAGCCTGGTTAATTATGACAGCTCAGAGGACTCGGAGGTGGAATCAGATGGAAAAGAGTGCTTGGTAAACACAAAGCAATTGCCTTCAAACAATGAGGGTGAGGTGAGGAGGAGGGAAATGGGTTTCAGCTGCAGAGATGATGACCGGAACCCACGCACACCTGAAGTGTCGCCTCCGAAACAGAAGGGAGCTGGTACCTCATCCTGTTGGACTTGTATGGCATCTTCAGATAACGCTGCTCCCCTAAGAGTAATGCTTTACAAATCAACAAAGTGTCTGGAAGAGCTGCAGGAGGCTATTTCTAGGTTGCAGAGAAGAAATCTTTTTCCATATAATCCATCTGCATTGTTGAAACTACTGAGCCACGTTGAGAAGATGAGTAAATCCATGAATCTACAATAACCCAAAGTGTTCTTGTGGATTTTTTAACAAGTTCACCAGGGAATATTTCCATGAGATAAATGACTTCAAAAGATCATGTCTCTTGCACTAGTTAGTGCATTTAACGTCAGGCAGGGTAAAAATGGGTTGGTGCCCTAAGATCTGGAATTGCATGTGATATGATCTATGACCTGAGGGTCCTCAGCTCATTCATGATGTGTATGTCAATGTACAGTATATAAGGAGTAGTTGTTGGATAGCATTTTGTAATAAATGACTCATGTGAAAGCATTTAAAAAATATATGAAAATATTGTCAATTATACTTGATGCCATTCCATTTTTGAGTTCATTGCCAGATTGGTAGTGGTTTATGGACTACAGGACAAAGTTAATGCAACATTGGCTGCTTAGAAGTTGGGCTAAATAAAATAATATAGTTGGGAACAGTTTACTGCTTATCCTGTGTGTTCTGCTCAAAGTCGACCTTCAGATGTCTATATTCCTTTAGTTAAAAGAAAAGGTAGATGAGAAATTAAAGCATCTATTGACTGTTGAAAACTTTAGTTGAGCATTAAATCTTTCACTAAGCTTAGGTAATGCAGAAGTGACATTCCAACAGAATTTTTTTGCATCCATCATGCAGTTCCTATAAATATAGGATATATATTTAATAAAGAAGAGAGAATTAGAAAGGAAGTGACTCCAGCGCAGTGAGATGGATATTGAAGATGTGAAATTATTATACTTAGGTCTTTTATTAGCTGTAATTTGAATAACCTGAAAAGTGAGTGTCTGCGAGTTTGCCTGGGGGAGCGAGTTCAAGCAGGATCCAAGGCAGCGTGTGCACTTAGCAGGAAAGGACCTGATGCTGCTGCCTTTAACTTGCAGCTTATAATGATCTGCCAAGGGTTAGGCACTGGGAAAGTACTGACAGCAGGAGCACTGGAGAAACCTCAGACCTCTTCAGAACTGAGGGAAGCAGCTTTCCTTTTAGGATCTTCTCTTGAACGTAAGTGCTCTCTTCCCTTTGAATAGAAATTTAGTGTTAAATCAAAATAGATCCTGAGCTAAGATGAGCAGCGACTGGAGTAGGTTGCTGACCTTCAAATCTCTGTGGCCATTTTCTAGATTTGTCTTGAGCCCTGAACTGGTGAATCAATGCATTGGGAGAAGAAAAAAACTGGGTGTAGCTTATGGAATCCTTTAGCTGGCAGTTCCAGTGCTCTCCAGTGCCACTGGAATGATATGAATTCACAGACAGGGAGGTTTGAACCTCAGCCTTACTCGTTCAGGATGGCAGCAGTGTTTTAAGTAGGAAGGAGTGTTCCTCTTCACTGGCATGAAGGAGATCTGAACATTCTGCATGTTTGCTGTACCGTGGTCTCTTCCTGAGATCATGGCAGCCGTTGTGCAGAGGGAGGGGTGGGAATGACAAGGAATGGAAACCTTTCCATTCATGCCTGCAGCTACTGTAGTTAAGAACTAACCCTGGAGTTGTCCAGGGCAGCAACATGCCTGGCTTCTGTTAGTTTGAGCTCAGTTACACTGAGGCTGCTGTGCTGCTCATTTCTGTCAGGACTCAAATCCCTCTGGGGGTGTTCAGAGATGCAGCTCCAGACAGCCTGGGAAATTTTCAGTTCAAACACAGGAGGTGCCATGGGCAAGGTGGTTAAGCAAGAGTTTCTCAAGTTCAAAATTTTCAAAGTAGATGAGTACTTATATTTCAGTGAAATCCTTTCTGGTATCCTCACTCCTTTTCTAGTCTAGCCTTTGCTGAGTAGTTTATTTTAATTAATTCCATTGTTGGCACTGAACACAGAATTGTTCAGCGTTTCTTGGTCTACACTTTGCCAGTTGGAAATCTCTAAATTGCAGCAATATCTCTGACACTGATATGATAAGCTGAAAGGTAGAATGGTGTGATAATTTTGGATTAGTCTTAGTCTTATTTGTCAGTGATTACTACAACTATATATGCTATTATAAAGAGTTTAGATATCTCAGAATAGTGTGTACAATGTAGCAAGAAATGTAGGAGCCCATAACCTGATTTTTTTAAATACAGCAAATCCAATTGCAGTCCAATTTTATTTAATTTTTACAGGCTTGAGGCTAATTGTGTGCCCACCTGGTTATTAGAAGTGGTCATTCCCACATGTCTCTCTTCCCAGAAAGCAATTGTTTTAATTCTCAGAATGTTACAGTTGTAACAGTGGGTAAAGATAGTTTGTATCGAGGTTTTTTTTTTCTAATTGCACAGAAATTGAGGGTGAAGCGTGAAGGTGGATTGGAGTTCTTTGGCTGTATTGAGAAAATCAACCACCAAAAAAGCACCTTGCTAAAGAGTTTGTATTTTA
The DNA here is from genome assembly GCA_013396995.1 of Dicaeum eximium. Taxonomy (NCBI): domain Eukaryota; kingdom Metazoa; phylum Chordata; class Aves; order Passeriformes; family Dicaeidae; genus Dicaeum; species Dicaeum eximium. The sequence continues at coordinate 312,929 of VWZP01004535.1, read as the reverse complement.
ATCAATTGGTGAGTATGGAAAGTGGTTTGGTTAGGTTCTGGTTTGGTTTTTTCAATGATATAAAGCTTTTAGACACAGCTGTTATTTCATATCCTAGAGCAAATTAATTCAGCTGCAGAAACTGTTACCAATGTTAAGTTAGAACTTGGGGATTAGATCAGTGATTACCAGGAGATCAATGTGCCTTACCTTTGGGTACTGGTGGCTGTCAACTTTTCTTGTATTATTTCAAACGAGATACAGAACAAGTCAGGTGACCTGTGTGCACACAGTTTTCTAGCTGAGGACTCCTCCTGAAATGTTCAGTTTGCCATTAATGCAGTTGTTTGGTGGAGTTCACCTTCAACATCAGTAGAATAAGTTAAGCTTTAATGAGGTAAGCAGTTTGCACTAGAAGTTGCTTACAGGATGTGCTTTTTAAAAAGAACATTTTTTAACTTTTTAACTGAGTTTTTGTAGAGCTTGATTGCAGCTACAGCTGAATCCAGGTGGTTCCACAATTGTGGTTCTTCAGACTGGATTTTCTCCAGTATTTTTATGGCTGCTTTCCATTCTGCTTTTAAGACTTGTAGTACAGGTTTTAATCCTGTAACGCAAGAATAAAAACCAACCTTGGGAACCTCTATGCTTGCAGTACCCTTGTAAATCTGGGAATAGGGAGCCTTGGTTGTTCCCTGGTTTATCACTGTAGGATAAGCTTTGTTTGTACTTCTTCCAGAGTCAGTCTGGCATGGTTTCTGGAGTCAGTATCAGAGATTTATCACAGTGTCAGTAGGAGGGAATATATTGTGTTCATAACAATGTTACTTCAGTGTGTTTTCCCTTAGAGTTATCCTAATGAGTTCCTAAGTTCTTGCTGTATCTTGTTCAACCCTTCTGGGCTGCCTGGTTCACTCTGAAACCTTGTTAGAAGCCAACTTTGTGTGTCCCAATGGATGGCAGGAGTCTTTTACTGTCCCTGCCTCCACAGCAGGCATGGACCTGGACTTGGTTGAGAAATATCTCAAGGAGTTAAGCTTTTCTAAGTCATTATCTTCTTAAATGTTGTGTAAATGAGTTTATTGCTGATAACTGACAGAGATGCTCTCTAATGGACCAGCTGGCTTACATCATGAATAGAAGGAATAAAATAAATCTTGTGGTAAAAAATCTTGCATGGAGAATGACAATATCCTTAGTTATTTCTGGTTCCTACTTTCCCTGTACTGAAAAATATGAGTTTTGCCAGTCAGCAGTGTCCTTTTAGGGGGGAGATTTGAAAAAACATGTGAATTGTTGGGAAAAGTAGCACACACAACCTCAAAAGTGAGCTCTGCTGAATGATGACTTCCTTAAAGTTTGTAGGGAAGGTTTGCAGGCCCATATTCTGAAATTGTCAGGAACTGTAGCTGCTAAGTATCTACCCCATCTCATTGTAGTTCTTGAGAGTTAAAAATGAATATTTTCTATGGGAAAGTTCCAAATGCCCTTAGCATTTGGAGGAAATAATAGCCACATATTAATACATGAATAATAATTTGAAGTCTATTTTGCAAAGGAATGTATATTGATTAAGTGAAAAAATACAAATGACACAGAAATCCTATGTCCATATTTCTTTCCTTGCTGGAAAGGAAAAAGCTTTATCTTAAAGTGTCACCTTCCAGGGTTTGTCAGATCTTGCAGTAATTTTGTCACTACAGATCTTTCATGACTCTTTCATGCAGGGATTTAACTGAAACAGAAATTAATGCTTTCTGGATATTTACCTCTAGTATTTGGCTTCCTTGATAATATTTATATTCTTCAAGAAATTTGTGCCTTTCTGCTGACACCATCTACTGTGAAAGTTAGGCAAATACCCATTAAGCAGAAAATACCAAACTCAACCAAATTTAAAAAAAAAAATTGTTTATCTCTTCAAGGGAGAATCCAGTACTTGGTCACCTTTAACAGAGCATTGGTCCCTCTAAAGGAGGTTTCTTCACCTCAATTTCTTCACCTAAAATCACTGACCAGAAGGATGCCACTATTTCCTGTACTTGTCACTTAGGAGCTGATGCAGAAGTGCGAATTACTGAGTGTGAAGCATCAAAGGAATTGTCTTTCAGTTTCACCAAGCAAATGCTCATATTTTATGTTTTCTGTGGGTGGATAAAGATGGATGCTCCAAGACTCTCCCAGTAATGTAATCAAACAATGTTTGCAGCATTGTCTTACGTGCAAGTGTTACAAATTGTTGAGGTTTATTTTCATACTGTTGTTAAACCAGTGTGTCCAGCTCCAAGATCCTTTTTTTTTTGATCCAATGTTATTCCTGTGTTGTTGGGAATGGATTAAGAAACCCTCTGAGTTGATTGGATTAATTTTTAAATCTGTTACTGTTGCAGCCAGAAGATTGTGTGAATTATTCTCCTAGATTTTCAGATAGTGGCAGCACACGGGAGTGTTGTTTGTGTGAATGGGCAGTGCTGTAGGTGGAGAGGAAAATAGGAATTTTGCCTTTGCAAATGTATTGGAACAAACTTGGTGGAAGTTCCTTGTTATAGATAAGCAGTTATATTTGACTTTTCTGGTGTTTCTGGTTAACAGAAAAGGGATTTTGACAAGTATGGACAAGTTGATGCTAAATCAAGGGAAAGGGAAAAAAGCCTTCTCACCAAAGATAATGTAAAGATGAAACAATCAGGATTTTGCATAAAGAATGTGTCACAACCAGACTGTGAGCAGATGAACACAAATCACATCTCTGTGCCCCTGGATAGGAGAGGATTCTTAATTCCAGTCCAGGAGGCTTATGGGTACATGGTGTGTTCAGTATTTAAATGGAATGCAGCCAAAGGCTTGTCAGAGCATAATTGTGGTGTTCCTGCCTCAGTCCTTGAGTCTGTGAGAGAATTGGTTGGAAGGCAGTCCCCAGGTGATGTCTTTTCCTGGAGCCTTTTTTCCTAGGGCATATCTGAAGCCTGTGGCAGAGTGTGTCCTTCACCAGCAGAGTGTGTTCCTTCCCTTCACTGATTTTATCCTTCCACTATTGCTCCTGACATCCTCTGTTCACCCACTTCATGCAAGTCATCTTCCTCTTTATTATTAAAGCCCAGATTGTCAAAGTAATGAATTTTCTTTCTGGCTAAAATTCATGGGAATCGAGTTCTGAAACAACAATTTCAAAAGATTTAAGTGCTTTGAAGATTTCAACCTGTGTGCTCAAATTTTCCTCATTTGATCCTGCAATGGCATTCATGGAAGATAAATATTGCCTTAATGGTTGCTGCATTCAAAATCAGGTATCTAGTCTTCATTTATCACAGATGGCATTACTAATTAATTAGTAACAAGCCTCTCCTTAGTGAACCTCTCCCTGTAAGGATGTGGATTATGAATCAGGTCATATGAGGAAGAAACATCTTAAAAAGCTTTTGGAGAGATTTTTGAGACTTTTTCGTTTCTTCTATGTAAGGGAAGGCTGGCATATTAGGAGATGTGAATTCCTGTGAAAAGAAGAACTTTTAAACTACAGATTGCAAGGTTTTGAGTTATGATACTGTGACATGTGACTTGGAATGAATAATTTTCAGGCTTTTGTTGATTCTTGAGGAGCAGAAGGTACAGGAATGTCAAGGTTTTTTGCTTTAATCTTGAAGGAATTCCTGATGGTAAGGAGATGGGTTTCACTGGCGGTGAAGAGAAAATTCAGAGTGCAAATGATTATTAGATCAAATTGATTCCTGCTTTTCCTCCATGTAAATATATGACTGAGATTTGAGTAACACTCTGCCATTGAGATAATCAGTTGGCAAAAATGGTTAGGTACTAACAGACCTATTTAGAACATTTATTTTTGGCTCCCCACAGTAATTCCAGGATATATCTTTTTTTTTATATGAAGGGGAACAAAAGAAACCCTTAGGGGGTTTTGGGATGGTTTTATTTTTCTTTTTCTTCTCCCTCTGCAGGTGCCACCACACACAACAGCTCTGATTCCAGAAGTTTAAGATTTAATACAGTCTCAAAGATTGACCAGGAGGGTTTTCTCTAGTGAGAAAGTTTACTTTACTATAAGGTCTCTTATGTAACTGCTTGGAACCTCAGCTGAAAGCTCACACCCACTGTGGATCCACTGTAATTTATTATATGAATTCAGCTGGCTGGAAAAGAAAAAGGGACGTTTTGTGACATTTTCTGAAAGAAGAAAATTTTTCTTACTTTGCTGTAATACTTTTTATTCTGAGAACTTATAATTCCCAGTGATAGGTAAAATAGAGTCAAATACATGTCTCCATTATCTAGTTATATTTAGTTCTATTATTGTATTTAGTTCTATTTAATTGTCCAATGAATAAGTAGATATTATGCTGCAAGTAAGGAACAGTAGCACTTAAACTTGTAATTTTTTATTTTCTCAGTGAGATGTGCAGACTAAGGTATTTTTTGGTTTGATTTTAATTTTTTTGCAGCATTCAAATTTAAGACTCCTGAAGGGTAAGCACAATGGAGGTGCAGAGATAATTGTAAGGTCAGTGGGCACTTTAATCAAGGGAGTATGATTAGCTTGTTATTTACTATGGAATATCTTTAATCTTGTAATAGTACCCTATGTAAGTGGTGCCAGCCTAAAAAATGCTGCTCAAAAAGGGTGTAAAATCATGTTCCTTTTTTTTTTTTTTTTTTTGGTAGCAATCTCATTTTTCCCATTTTTGCTCCTGTCAACCAAACTTTTTTTTCACAATTTATTGTAACAGTGAAGAAATTGTGGTTTTAGGCATAAGAAAGATGTTGCTGCCAATTACCTCTTCCATTTCTGGCCCAGTATTGGTCAAGTGATGTATGAATCAGCTTGCTCTAGGCTCTCCTAATTGGCAGAGGGTTCCTAAATCTGCTTGGTTCACAGCAGTAGTTCATTCAGATGTGGGAAAGTTTGGAGATCATTTAAAGCACCAGCCAAGCCATAATCTTTTCTGAAATACCCTTTCATGTTTAATGTTTCTCTGGTGCATCAGGTTATTGAATACTGCTCCCAGATTTATGGAAGGACCAAAGACTTGCAATAGCTGCAAGATAGAATACCTACAATTAAAGAAATGCTGTATGAAGAAACCCACGGTTTTCTCACCAGGGGAAATAAATGAAGAGGTTCCAAATATTGCCTGGGTCACATCTTCTTTCATGGCAGGCTTACAGATTCAGATGGGAGTTTCAGTATGCTCCAAAGGAGCTGTGGGAAGCAAGGCCTGCAGGAGGGAACCTGCTCTGTTATTCCCACAGACGCCTCCTGTGCTTTCAGAAGTCTTGGAGCCCCAAAGTCCTGATGGCTGGGGGCCTTAACCAGTTACTGGTTTGTGTTTCTTCCATTCTTGTGCTCTTCCACAACCATCTGCTCCTGGCTTCCTTCTGACAGTGCTGCCTGAGATGGAGCTTTGGCTCAACTCTGACACGTCTTTTCCCATTTCCTGGGTTGCTGTTTGCTGATTGCAAGCAGGAAGAAAAGGCTAATAAAAGGTTCTCTGCTCCTGGCTCCTCTGTGAGGTTCTCTTCTCCCTTTGCAACAACATTGTGTCCACCAGAATGCAAAGTAATGCCAACACTTCTGAAGGCTGTGATTTGAAACTGGGGAGAGCTGCTGAGGAATGACTTCCAGCTTGATTCCATAGTCATGGAATTAGAAAAGAAATTAACAATCAGATAGGTTAAGTAAAACTGACATGTTTCTGTGGTCTCTCTAACCAAACACATGCTTTCTTCTGCTTTAGGAATTTCAGAAATTCCATTTTAGATCTTCTGAGGAACTGGAACACTTGTAAAACATTCAGTTGATTGAGGCTGGAAGTACTGCTGAGAGTGGTCAGTAGGAGTAGAAACCTTTCTCCAACTTTATTCAAAACCCCACACTTCATCTAAAAGCTGTCAGAGTGAAGTGATGTTTTTGGTGCTCCCTTTTCTGCACCCTCAGCCAGCTCAGCATCCTCCCATGTGTGTGTGGAGCAACATACGGTGAGACAAATTCTCATCGTGCAACAAAAGCCACGTGACCTCAGACATTTCTTCATCTGCTGTGTTGAAACCAGCAGGGAAGGCAGTGCCACTGCTGTGCCGAGTTTCACGGCGTGATGTGGATGACATCAGGATTGCCTTCAGTCAGAAATCTTGAAGTGCAGCTTTGCTGGGTGGGTCTCAGAAGAATTTGAAAGGGTTCTGGTGTGATAGGGTGTGTTTACCTCGGTCAGAGTAGTGTGTGTGATGCCTCTTCCCTGCTAATGTGCTTATGGTCTCTTTGACTGCAACATCAGCAAGGTAAGAGTTCCTTTTTCTGCCCATTTTTCCTGCCCTGGTATGTTTTGTTGGGTTTTTCCCCCTCTCCTCACATCAGCCTGTGTTCTGAATTGTCAGCATGTGCTGGTCTCAAATGCTGTTTTCTAAGGGAAGAGTAGAGTAATTCTTCTGAGGAGTCTTCAGATGAAAAATGGAATGACATTAATGAGATTTTATATTTTGCACTCAGTATTCCAACCTATGAGAACTGCTTTCTATTGAAGGAAAAAAAAAAAAAAGACAGTACAGGTTACAGTAGTAGCTTTGCCTTTCTGCTTCTTGTACCATTATCCTGTTAAGTGCTTGTAACAGCACTTACTTCTGAGCTGGAAGCAAGGAAATTTTCTTAACAGGAATAAATGTTAACTAATGATATAGACATGATTATATAAGAGAGAAAAAAAAAAAACCCTTGAATCTGAGTAGCTTGAGAAAGCTACTTCTAAATTTTTTCTGTGTAAAATGCTAAGGGAAAGAAAAAAGTTCTTTAAGAAATTCAGTTTAACAGACGTTTGGTAGTTCTTTTAATAAGAAATAACTTTTGAAGCTCTGAAGACACTTGTGCTGTAAATAACACACCTAAGCAAGCTGCCAGAGGTGGTTATTTCATAGTAACACCACAAGGTTCAGAGGGAGGAACCCCAATCATATCGTTGCACTGTATCTCTATTTTTCACCACCTTCCTAGCTCAGCCCTTCAGCTGGCTGCTACTGCTGGCCAAGAGGCTGTGCTTTAGCTGAAAACTTCCCTTGCATTTGTTAGGACATGAAAAGGATGGCAGGGTGGCTGAAATAATGAAAGAGCAGTTCCGCTCTGGCTCCTCCTGCAGTTTCTCGGTGGGTGGGGAATGACTGGGCAGGCTGAGCTGCACAGGAGGGACACCCAGGAGGGAGCAGGGAATGGGAATGCACAGCAGGCTTGGTTCAGTGCTGGCCCAGAGTGGTGTGGAGATCATCAGCAGGTGGCCAGGTGTGAGCCCCTGGTGCACCCATGGCTGAAGATTCTGTTTCAGGAAGCTGCAGAGTTCTCCGGAGTGCAAATGCACCTATCCTGTCCCTTTCCTGCCTTCCAAGGGCTCATTTAAAGCCTTGAGTCATTCACTGAAGGTGGAAAAGCCACGAGCCTCTCCACCCTCCGGTCTCCTCTCTGGTTCTCACTATTCTGCTGCCTCACACGTTCTGTGGTACCTCTGCTGCTTGTCCTGACCTCTGTGTACCCTGTGCTGCTCAATTCTTCTCTGCCTTAACTCTCATCTGAAATAAGTGACACAGCTCTGGTAAAATCTCCATTATGTAGCGCTTAGCATTTTAAGTTAGACTTGAAATTTGCATTTCAAACAAAGTTTTGGTAAGTTGCAAAAAATAATCTGTTTTGCATCTTTCCCCAATAGTAAAAGCTTGAAGAAAAGTCTCATAATTGAAAAGATTTTTCTTTACATTCTGATAAGTGTTACAAAGTTCTCAAAGCAACAAGTGTCGTTCCTTTAGGTTTGTTCAAACTTTTTGTGAATTAATCATCTATTAAGAACCTCTAGCTTGCATAGGGTTAGGTTTTTTCCCAACAACTACTTTTTATCTCAAAATTATTGCAGTTACTTGAGTTATTTCATAGCTCTTTATTCCACTCTGTTCATGTTATGGATTTTTAAAGATTAAACGTCAACGTAGTTTGCACTGTAACTGTACAGTGAGAGAACTGTATTTCACTTTCCTCAGCAGCCTGCCATCACCTAAAACTATTTTAGCTGCTCAAAAATGATTTACCTTTAAGTAGAGAGAGCATGGTGACTTTCACCCAGAAAATGAATTATTTCAGAGAAGTCTGGTTTGCTTTTTTGTGGGTTTTTTTTTCCCATCCAGAGAACAGGGAAAAATAAAAACTCGCTTACCACCTTAATTGAGATTTATTCAAGGTGCTGTTTTTCCCTGCTCAATATAGTACCCAAGTTACAAGGTAATGTGAAAGAACAGTAAAAGAAGTAAAATGCTGCAATTGCCCCGTAATGAGGCACTTAATGTTTACAGTTGAGATTTGTACAAGCCAGGGAGTAAATGTGAAGTTAAATTCTCACAGCAATCCTAATTCAGCTGTTTGAATTCAGTATTTGGGGGTTGCATTGTAAGAAACTGAGTCCTGCAGCTCCTTTATTCCATGCTGCCAACTGGAATCATGTTTGCCCACTTGCACAAACAGGGTAAGACAGGATGCAAAGAGGTGGCAGCATCAATCCAACATCCTCCCTTTAGTCCCTTCCTACACAAACCACACTTCAGTGTGCAGGACCCATCTCTGTTCAGCTGTTTCATGGTGCATGATGCAGTTGGGATTCTTCACACAATGCCAAAAAAAAAAATCTTTTTGTAGTAGAACACAAATCCGCAGCTGAAACTTGTGTGTTAACTCCTGGAAATGCTGCTGAGTCTTAAGCAAAACCAAAGTCTGTGATATCGTGGATCTGATCTTTATTTGCTCTTTTAAACCACTTCTATTTCATGTTGAGGATGAATGGCCTGGAACAGCTTTGCTATCTGTTTTGATATCTGAGGCTTGATTTTTCCCAGCAGTCACTGCACCAGCTTTACCAAATGATGAGGGAATAGCAGAATTGTTCTTCTTGCTTTTTGCCGATTTCAGTCTTCCCCTGTTACACCTCTGGAGCCTCACTGACACTAAGGGAATGCTTAGGAGGTCACTTTCACTTGCATGTTTGTGTTGTTGATCCATTGGGTTTTGTAATTTATTCAGTAAATAAGGATAGGAAATCCTCCTAATACATCCTGCAAACCTGGATATCACCTTCCCTTGGTCCTGGCTTTGGAAATGCAGTTTTGTCAAGTGACAGCTTTTGTACAGACAATACAACCAAAGCTTTGGCTCAGTTTCTTTTTATTAATTCCTCAGACTGCAGCAGCCAGAAATTTCACTTCAAAGCAGCTCCTGAACTTGTTTTGCAAAATGCAGCCACATAGCTTTTGTCAACCCCAAATTTGCCTTTTTTTTTCTTTGCTTAATATCATTAAAAATATGAAGGCATTTTTTAATTGAATATATCCAGGATCTGAGAAACAGCTTTGAAAGAAACTTTACATTCATACTTACCAACTGTGTGGGCTTTCCTTTAATTATAAAGGATGCAGTTCCTGAAGTAATCATTCCTGATTTTCCTGTTTTGCACTAACCCATTAATCCTAGATTAGCTACAGAGGTGATCCTTCCATAGCAGGGAGGTGATTTGATTTCTTTACTGGGAGTATTTAATCCCTGAGATGCAGAGAAACTTCAGGTTTTTAAAATATCTTTATTTTTGACTGACTTTTAGCCCCTTCCAGAGCAAGGATTCCAGTTTTTTCAGTGCAAATGCCCCTGGTGTGTGGATAGGATCTGGGAAGAGGCAGAGGTTTTTCACCCTAGGCTGGGCAGAATGAGTCACTCACTGTTGGATTTCTCATTCCTGCTTGCTTGGTGCTGCCACAGGCTGTGAGGAGAAGCTCTGAGCTCAGCACTCAGCAACAGGAGGTTTAGGCTGGGTAGGATTTAGAATTTTTAGTTAGAGCTGGTCCCAAATCAAGCCAAGCTTGACCTTTGCATCTGCTGCCCATTCTTTGAAAGCAGCGTTGGCAGGGGAGAAAACTTGTGTCAGTTTGTGCAAGTAAAAAAACCATCTCCTTGTGAAATGCAGCATCTTCAGGCTGATCCCAGCACTGGGACTGGTGGCCACAGCTGCCCCCTTGCTCCTGCTCAGTGTTTGTGGGGAATTCCTCAGCTCCCAGGTGCTCCAGGAACCTCGTGGGGAGAGCTGAAGGGAGGTGGGAAAGCAGCCCCAACTATTTCAATGCTGCTGTTATGAAGATGGAAATCTTCAAGGTTTCCCAGGGAATGGCCTGATTTGCTGCAGTGAAAAGATCCACTTTAAGGGTAATGAAATGTAAGAATAGGCTGCAGGCAGATTTGGAATCTCATCATTAGTTTTGTCAGAGTCACTTGGGCAATGTTCATCAGGGATGGTCTAACCCCTGTGGGCCAGTCCTGGTACTAATCCAGGGATTACAGAAGGAAGAGTTTCAGAGAACCCACCTTTTGATGAATCTGTTTAGTGTTTGTGAGCAAAGATTTCCCCTAAAATATGTGAACTCTGGATCAGACTTCAAATCCCAGAATTCCCTTATATTTTAAGATTAGGCATGTACTTATGAGCTTAGTTTAATAGTGCTGTATTAAGTAGTTTAAGAGGTAATCCTATGGTGAGGCATCCATGTGTGGAAGAAAACCATCAATTAGTGAGATCCCAGGAATCCAATAAGAAAATATGCACTACTGGGCTTTTCTAAGGTTTAAATGTTTTGGGTGCATGGTCAGTCCCAGCCCATCTCACCACAAGGCAACTGTGAGTGCTCCTTCCACTGTGCTATAACAAACTGGCCTGGTTTTATTACAGTTTGTGATAGCTTGCAGTGCACAGTCTAGTTAAAAAATATTGATATATTAGGAAGCAAAACTGTAACTGTGTAACAAGGCTCTCCCCTGGTCTTCTATTGTCTGCAAGCCTTTCTGTCTGACCCAAAATGTCATTTTCAAAGCCCTACTTCATTAGGATGGCGCCTGCAAGCTGCTGTTTAGGGTCTGTTAGCAGCCTTGGTATAAATCCCCACTTCCAGGAGTTTATAATCCAGCAGTAAAACATTGCTCTAGGCTGAAACTTGGCATATAAAGTCTCAGTGCAGGAACAATTGTGATTTCTCCCTCCTTTATTTTTGCATTTGCTTATACACGCACGATTCATTCAGGAGATTTTTACTGTCCCCTTCCTGCATTTAAAAAGATTAAATGGCTGGGTTATTAATAGTTCAATTCTGACTACTGTGCTTGGCCAGTCAATGGGTCTGCAGTGCTTTAACCAGCTCTGTTTGATGGGTACAGGCCACTGTTTCACAAACCTGCTCCACGCTTAGTGGAAACAGCCCAGTGTGGACCAGCAATGGTTGTTTGGCTGTTAATTAACCTGGGCTCCAGTGTTAATTAAAGCTGTGTCCAGGTCTGGAATGCCAGTGGGATGCTCTGGGCATGGTGTCCTGAGCCAGCTGCAGGCACAGCTAAAATCCTGTGTTCCCTGGAAGAACATGGAAAGGGCTGAAGGGCTGCCTGACCTTGGCATGGTTTGATCTTATCCCATGATCCTGTACAGAGATATGGCTGGGAGATCTTCTGATGAGATAAAGACTTGGTTGAAATCATCCTCCCAAACTGTTTCCTCATCAAGGCTGTGTTTCAATGAAATCACTTATTTCCTCATGTTTTTCCTCGTTTACAGAAAATTTTAGCATGGAAAAAGTAATTCAAGTTTACTATTCCTCGAAATCATGGGAAAATTATGTGTTTCAGCCTTATGGAAAATGTTATAGTAACTTCTATTTTTCTTCAATGTTAGGATATTTTTATAGGATGTTTGTACTGTAAAGTCATTACAAAGAAATGAGAGAGAACAGCAATTTCTAAATATATAATGTAGACCACAAAATTAAAAAGGAGGCTTTTGCAAGAATGAAATACTTTAGTCAAAGTGATTTTTTTTTTCCCCCAGAACTGATTTTAGACATTTGTTCCTGATCTAGGTTTTGGTCACAGTTAAATCATATTATTTCCCACAATTCCCAGAAAAAGCTTGCTAAGCACTGTATTTTTTTTGTCACTTGTTCCTGTGCACAGGTGTTTGCAAATTCAGGGTATATTCCATTAGCATATTAAACAGCAGTAATCCATCAGTGAAATGTCCTCATTACTATGGAATTGAGGCACTCCCTGGACTTTGTCATCTCTTTTCCACTCTTCCTCCCACTTACATTTAATTTCTAAAGGCAGCCTCAGGAAGATCAGTTCTCATTAGTATGAATATGATAGATAATATATGAGTGTTGCAGGAGATTTGAGCAGGTACTGAGCAGTGCAGTGTAGGTTTCAAAGGCCCTGTATTGCTTTATATCAGATCAAAATTTGGCTTTATTATTTTATCTTCTGCTGGGTAACAATCCCACCTCCTTGCTCTAAACCAAGAAGGTTTTAATTTCCTGTATGATTTTCCCCCCCCCGGGAACACTGACCTTACTGGCTTTATATGACAAGGCTCAATATAGGTTTTTTCACGCATTTTTTCTTTAATACGTGAGGAATAAATTAAATTCTCTCTTTATTTCCTCAGCATGGCGTACATACTAAAGACACTCAACAGCTGGTTCTGGTGGGAGAATATCTGGATGCCCATCAACTGCACATGGGCAGATTTTGTAGACCGTGATGGGCTCGTGTTTCCCAAACCACATCAGCTGTATGCTGCAATCCCTTATGCTTTTGTGCTGCTCATCATGAGATTCTTCAGTGAAAGGTAAGAAACAGAAATGCAATCTGATGCTAGTGTTTCTCCTCATTAATGCTGAAAATGAGATATCTCTAGATCAAAGTTATGTTTTATAAAGGAGGATTAGTTGGTGGTTTACTAGGAAGATCTACTACAGATAACACAGCAGGTGAAAAACTGGGAAATATTTTCATTATTAGGTATGTGTGGTTGTAGTCCAATCCAGAAGGGAAATATTTCTATCAAACTTTTCTAGAACAGCATTTGATTATCTCCTTTCACTAGAGATACAATTAATTCTAAACCATTTGGGTTTCCTTTTTCTCTTTCAGTGGAAGGATAGAGAGATTTGTCCTCTCAACCAAAGCTCTCATTTGGTCCTGCACCAGAACGTTTGTGTGAGGCTGATAGATCCCAGGTGTTTCTCTGTGGCCAAGCTAAGCAGACTGGAGGGATCTCAAAATTTCATGTGAACATTTTATGCAGATCTAGTAAAGCTGGTTCCTTTTTTTCCCTCACTTTGGCACCAAAAAAGGGATTGCTTCTGCAGCTGGAATCTTAGGGGACAGGCAGAGGTTGCCTCCATAGAAGAAAGCCACAATCATGTTAAGATTTGCACTGCTTTGAATTAATAATTTGTACCCTTTTTGCTTTACTTTCTTTTCTTTTTCCTCTAAAAAATGTGATTAGTCAGTTTTTATAATTATTTCAGGAGAGAATGAGGAAATTTGGCATGTCATAAGTTGGACAGACTTAAACCAGAAGCAGATAAGATCATTCATGCTGGAAATCAAAAGTAACTTGGATCATGTGTTCATAACCATTCCCAGTGTCTCCCGTGCAAACACTTGCCCAAGTGTGTCCCACTGCAGTGCTGTTGGGAAGGACTGCTGAGGGTAATCAGCCCACACATCTGGCTGCAGATGTGCAGATGAGGCTGAGGAAAGCTGGCCACTGCTGTGAGCCATGAGGAGTCAATGGCTGACAGCAGCAGGAGGGAGGGGCCTTTTCTGAACCCCCTGCCCAAGCAGGAGGTGAAACCTTTGGTGCTTTGGGTTGGAAAGGGGAAGGGAAGGAGAATCCATCAGTCCCAGGGAATGGCAGCGTGCCACAGGCTGGATCCAGCCTCGGTGGTGGTGGCCCAAGAAGAAGGTGCCACGTGGCTTTGCCACTGGAGGAAGTTGCCCAGTAGCAGTCCCTGAGCTCACATGGAGACAGCATCTGGTATCCCTGCACTCAACTCCAACACTCTTCTGATGGCCACAAAAGTCAGGATGTTTCCTTGAGTTTAACAGCATTTCATGGCCACAAACTGCATTCCTTGGGTCTTTGTTGTATAACAGCTGATGAACTGTGGTTCCCTCTTGGGATTAGCTAGAGTGAGATCCCTTTTTCTCAGTGCACTGGCACATTCTATGGCAGATTAAATTGCATCAGATTTATTTTCTTCATATCCTGGCACAAGAACAGCCAAGGTCTTGTAACTGTGTTGTATTTCTAAAGCTTTTCATGCTGTGTCTTTTCAGGTATGTTGCTATACCTCTAGCAAAAGCCCTGGGTATAAAGAATGTAAGACGTGTGAAGCCACAGCCTAATCCTGTGTTAGAGAGTTATTTCCGGGAGTGCTCGAGACAACCATCCCAAGTAAGGATTCTCATTCTTCCAAACTCATTTTGCTTTTGGAAAATCCCACTCTTACTGTTTCAATCAGCTCTCAGCAATGACATCATGAGATGAGTTCCAACTGATTGACAGATGACTTAATTTATTTGGGTTTTTGTTGCTGTTCTGCTGACAAGGGTATATGGCATCCGAAACAGAAAATACATTTAAGATGTTTAATTTTTCTGGCATGCTGTTCTAGGTTAGACTGTTAATAATATTTCCAGTGAAGATTAGTGCTCCATCTTTAACTCATTCTGCCTGGAGAATACTTCAGCTGATGTCTGTTATAGGAAAGGTAGGATCATGTTTACTGCAGGCAATAATATCAGAATGCTGGCATGGAAACCTTTTGATACATTATGTTGCTGCATACTTAATCCTGGCTTATGTGAGAAAGAAAAGCAATCCTTCTATTACCATGCTGTTTGTTTTTAAAATTGAACAAGGAAAAAAGATTAGCCAATGCTTGTCACCTCCAAAAATTAGGCCACTTGATTTTTGATGGGAGACAGGTACTTTGCTGTGAGTGCAGCCTCAGGAAGTTCCCTCACCTGACGACAGTTCCCAAACAATTCCAGTTTTCCTACACTGGTTTTGAAAATAAATGTGCTTTATAGTAATGAGGGATTTTGATAATTATTGATAGTGGAACTTGGCATTCTATCCCTAACTCTGCTATCTTTTATTGTGTCTTTTGCCTGATAACATTAAGAGTAGATGTATGGGTGTTCACACATGAGCTCCTCCCTCCCTGGGCAAGCATCCCGATCTCAGTTTCATTCCTTCCTTCTGCTTGAGTACAGCTGGACATTTAATTTCTAAAAGGAAGCACAGCATTTTTGGACTCCTCAGAGCATGGGAAAGATTCAAGCTGCCTCCTTTAGGTGTCCAGCTTGGGGAGCAGTGTGTCTGGGAAAGCCTGGCTGGCAGCTGAGGGCGTGTGGGCTCTGCTCCATGGGAACAGAGTCGCTGTTCCTTTGTGGCAAGTGGAGAGCTGGGAGCCAGCAGGGTGGGCTGGACACAGCAGCTGTTTCCTGTCCTCCCTGGCAGCTCAGGTGCCTTTGCTCACATTCCAGAGGTTTCCCTGAGGGTAGGAGACTACCAGGACTGGCCTCACCTCAGCACTGCTGCCACCCACTATTTGCATAGTGCCCTTGGGAGGAAAGAAGTTGCCCAGGGATGAGCCAAACACTCTCCTTGTTCCTGAGGCAGCCCCGGGGAAGTCATCCCACACTTCTGCACTTGGAGAGGGAGGAAGCCCACAGGCTGCTGTATGAGGGGCACTGAGCACCCCAAAATGCAGGAGTCTCACTGCCTTGTGCTGGTCACCTTGGGAGCACAGGGGATGCAGAGACCCCGGGGTGTGACACCCCAATGGCCACGAGCAGTTCTGGGCCCTGCTCCACCCCCACTTGGGTTCTGGTGTTGGAGGGGGGCACTCTGGACTTATTAGGTAAGGTATTAGGTGCCATGTCCATGTCTGTTCATACATGGCACTTCCCCCTCTAGCCTAAGCTTTCATCTAACAGTAAAAGTTGCATCTCTGAAACTCTCAGGAGTGACCAGAAAGACAATAGAACAGTTTGTGGATCTGTTCACTTTGTGCCTGCTTAATTTATATAAATAAAAATCCAGGATTTCTGTGAGTGTTGCTCAAAAATACCCCCCATGCATATTTAATATCGGTAATATTTTTCAATTAGGACCTTGCAAGAGTGGGAAGCTGCTCTGTGAACTACAAAACAAATGAAAGTGATGTTGGAATGCACCTACTGCTAACATTGTTCCATTTCTTGCAGTCAGAGATCAAAGGCCTTGCCAAAAAGTGCAACTGCACCGTCCATTCCGTGGAGAAATGGTTCAGGAGACGGCGAAACCTTGAGATCCCAACAGTGCTCCAGAAGTTCCAGGAAGCTTTGTAAGGATAGAAAATGCTTTTGGTTATCATTGCTTTACTCTTTTGGAAAAAAATGATTGAGGTCCCCCCTTTCCAGAAGGCTGGGTCTGCCTGATGAGGATTTTGGTTTCTGAATGCACAAACAAGTTGAAAGGATTTAGTAGCATTTCTCCAAATGATGGATAAAAGTTTAATTAGTTAATGTTGCTCCCGGGAAAAAAAAAAAACCCAAAACAAAACAACAAAAAAAACCAACCTCAACCTTAAAATATTTGTTTTCTTCTTTGTGGAGTAATGGGTTTGTAGGCTCCTGGTACAAAGTGTAAGATGAAAACATGCAGAGAATGCAGTAATCATAGGGGAACAACAGTGCTTAGCCTGGTTTATGTTTGTACCCATGCTGTCATTTTGAGATGCTGGCATGTGTACCAAAGTCAGTTCAAGAGCAGGAATTGTGGCATCCAGACTGAAGGACAGGTGCCACAGCTTGGTCATGGGACACTGTGTGAAACAGGAACTCAAACTCACTGCTTGACTGGGCCGGTGAGCAGCTCTGAGTGATAGTAATGAATATGTAAGAAGTTTCAGAACCTCCTGCATAAGATTTTTCACTTCTGTGTGAGAACTTCCTCATACCTAAACACTAAGTGTGATCTAAAATCTCATACGAATTGCAAATCCTCAAATGAGCACAGCTCATGCCTTTTGGGTACTGACATTAACTGTACCAGTGTAAAGCACTTTCAAATGCTCTGTGTATTTGACTTTTCATTAGCATAATTACATTGGCAAAAATTCACCTGATTATAATATTGAACCTCTGTTACTGTAGATCAGCTTAAGGAATGAGGGTTAAAAGTACGGCACAGAGCTCAAAGTTGAGTACTTTATCAAGATTATTTTAATTGTTAATCAATGTGATGATGATTTAGTGGTGTCCTCTGTCAGACATAAATCCAGATGATAGACAGAGGTGTGTCTCTTTGAAGTCTGAGCTGAGTAAACTCTCCTGACATGGTTTATGTCTGCTGTTGTTTTGGGGATCAGTAAATTTGGTTTCACAAGTGACAATAAGATTTCCTGCTATTGCTAAAAGACCTGCCTGCCCTGGTAACACACAGCTAAAGATTGAAATTCCAACTTGCTTGACAGCTTGAGGGAGAATGAAGCAAACAGGTTTCTCTTGTGCAATTTTGTGAACCTTGCTCAGTGAATTTAATTGAATATAATTCTCTAGGCAAAAAAATGAGAAACAGTTATTCCACTCTAGTAGTCAGTGTTATGAAATTTTTTGAAAGCCTGCAATCTCCAAGATCTTTTTTCTGAATCACAAGAAAAATCTGATGAGCCAGATCTAAACCATACTTATCCCATTAGTGCTCCCAGTTAAGCAACAGTGGGGTTTGGAAAGCCCTTTGCATGAAACCTTCACTGCCTTGTAAGACTTACCAGCCTTTAACTTCCCCTATAAAGTTCTTTTTCCTTACATTCAGTTCAAGAGAAAAGATTCTTGAAGTTAAACCAGAAAATCCTCTTGCATAGCTGTTGTTCAGTGCTCTCTCTGGTGGCCAGGATCAGAGTTTAAAAGGCACTTGAGTAAAATTTAGCAAATTTGGATGAGTTTTACTTCAGGTTTTCTTCACCAAATTCATAAAGAAGCTCAGCTCACTTCAAAATGAGGCAGTGCTCTGGCAGTCTTGCACATAGAATGAGTTCATCTGAAGTGCTGTTTATTGCCAAATGCATTCAATATATATTTGTAGGGCTGGGACTAGTGGCACAGTCTTGTAGGTGTTCTGTGCTTTGAATCTGATTCAGAAAACCCCTTGTACTTTACAATCAACACAGAATCAGTTCTGCCATATCCACTGGGACCACTCACACCACCTTGTCTGGAATGGGAGGCATGAGGGCAGAAGCAGCTGCTGTGTCAAGTCTGTCCCATGCCACAGTGTTGTGTTTTCCAGCATCTCGTGGTTAACTCTGAGCCAGGTATTACTTGTGGGTTCCACTCTCCCCTTCCATTTGCTCTCTGAATTTCCACCATGTATCTCTGTGCTTTTCTTGTCCATGCAGTGCTTGTTGTGTAGTGTTATTTTCAAATCATCTGAGGAAAGATGGTTTAAAGATGAGAAGAAAAACAGTTGTTTGTCACATGTGTATCAAGTGGCAATTTTATGATTACTCTCCTGACTTCTTTCTCGGGTGTGAGACACATTATTTTGTCTCACCTCCACCATTCCAGGTCCTCATCTTTTGTTTTTTGTTTTTCTCATAAAACACTGTACAAGCCTTTGAACATCTCATTCTTTCTCCTGGAATATCAACCTCGAGGTGATGAGGGGCTGCTTTTACCACACAGGTTCTCCTCCTCTTCTCCCATTTGGCTCTTCACTAACGCTTGCCAAAGGCCACAATCTCATTTTATACATCTCTCAATCCAATGGTACAGTGTTCTTTCTCCTTTTCAGTG
Organism: Dicaeum eximium; assembly: GCA_013396995.1. Taxonomy (NCBI): domain Eukaryota; kingdom Metazoa; phylum Chordata; class Aves; order Passeriformes; family Dicaeidae; genus Dicaeum; species Dicaeum eximium. The sequence goes on along the minus strand of VWZP01004535.1, from coordinate 294,256 downwards.
GGTTTAGGTTTCCTGGGAGCTGCTTGCTGCTCTCTTCTGGGATACCTCTTGTCCTAGAACAAGTTCCCACCAGGTCTGGGGCCACGTGTCTGTCCCTTTCTTTGCATGTCAAGTCCTGCAGTGTTTTCCTACTGGATTTGCAGAGCTGATTAGGGGAAAGGTCAGGCTTGTTCCTGCCAAGGGGAAGAGTGGAAAGGAAGGAGTTTTCCATCACGTGTAGAGGTGGGAATGGGAATGCTTGGGCTGAGGCTGCAGCCACACCCAGTCCCAGGGCCAATCCCTCCCACACGGGCTCAGAGTCACTCGGAGCCGATTGCAGGCTCCAAATCCCAGCATCCTGCTCTGACACCTAACAGCAGCAGCACAGTTCCCTGAGATGCTCAAGAGCTTTTCCCCTTTGCTGACTTAGCAGGCTGATGGTGCAAACCTGGAAGGTTTATCTGCCTGGCTGGATATCCATTTAATCCACAAAAAGCTTAGATCAAGCTAAATTCTTGCACACCTAGTCAAAGATGAGGTTATAGTTAATTGAGACCTTGTAGCAAGATGTAAACTAACCCAGTAGATGCTAACAATTCATAAGGCTCCCCTGTTGTCAGCAATTGTGTTGAGAGAGATGAAGTGAATGAACCCAGGAAAAGGTTGGTGTTCTCAAACATTAATTTTTAGGGGATTTATTACGCTTGCTGTGGTCATTCTCTTGATCAGTTCAAGCCTGGCTGGAAAACTACTGCTATCATGACAATTAAAATATCTGTATTGTGATATTGTAAAAGAATTCCCTACTTTAGCAGTTAATCAAACCTTAAATATTTTAATATTAGTAATTCAAATACAGTTAATATGTGGCAATCCTTAACATTGGATGTGAGGCCACATTTATGTGATGATTGTCTGTGATATACAATGATTTGCAGTAATTCTGGCTCAGGACAATATCTTTACAAAATATAATGGTTTGTTCCTATTTTTTCATTTCCATTTTGCAGCTGGCGATTTTCATTCTATCTGACATCCTCCATTGTTGGATTTATATTTCTGTATGATGTAAGTTAACTTTTTGAAAGACTGATACTCTATTTTTAACAAAATAATTTCTAGATTTTCTTTAATCCCATTGGAAAACTGTGGTTTAAGTGGCTCTGCGGGTTCAGATCTTTGGTGTATGTGATCTGGATGATGGGCTGCAATATGCACTGAGATTTAATTTCTACATTAACTTTAGACCTTCTATGATAAAGGAATTTATGAGTAATCAGTATGTTTTATGCAAGCTTGAAGTCATGCAGATGGTTTTACAACATGCCTTGTTAACACCTACAAATGCATCACATGGCCGTGTTTTCCTCAGAGGACACCATAAACCTTTTTTTGGCAGCATTTTTGGGGGTCACAGCTATTTATTGAGGTGTTGCTGCTGAGTCAGAAATTGGGAATATCAGAGAGTGGTGCCTGTAACTCGGTGAGCCCTGCCTGGGGTGTCATTAATGCTTCCCCGGAGCAGCGGAACAGATCCCGGCGTGTCTCTGCTCCTCTGGCCCTCCTCCCCAAACACTGCTCATCATCCCCATCCACTGCTCTGTGTGACTGGTAAACACAGCACATTTAATCGCTGTGGCAACATATCTTGAGTAATTGCAGTAATAAAACACACACCCACTGCTTTGGATGATGAAATTGTGAACTGGAACGTTTCAGGTGTCCTGAAAAGAAGCCAAAAAGCTGGGAACAATATCATAAATCTGAGATGTAAGTTCCCTTTAGAAATTGGTGGAGAACAGTTATCAAGATTACAGCTCCTTAGCCTGCTCCACTTAGAGACATTCTAAGTAGTGAAGAGTCTGAGTTAAGAGGATAATTGTTGCTGAGCAGTGTCTGTCTGATGTGTCTTCCCCAGAAACCCTGGTTTTACGACATATGGCAGACGTGGGTTGGTTATCCGTTTCAGGTGAGCTTTTTGGCACCGGCCCAGAGGCCTCCAGGCATTCCAGGTATTTCCCCACTGGAAGGGGTAATCCACAGCAGCCTTTTCCCTGCACACGGGCACCACCGAAAGAGGCGTGGCACCAAAGCCTCCTGCCTTTTTTTGGGAAGTGCTGCCGACTGTTGCAGGATTTCCCTGGGATCTGCCTGTGCTGCAGCTTCCCCCTGTTGTTTGCAGCCACCCCGGGACACCAGCTCCTCACTGGAGGTGTTATCAGCATTCCCAGATTCGGTGCAGAGCCCCTGCATCGCTCCAGGCCCCAGGGAGCTCCAAGGCACTCTTATTTTAATAACTGTACCCCATCCCACTGCCTTCTTATTCCTGTCCTAGCAGGGGCCAGGAATACAAATAATCCTGCACCCAGCTGAGTTTTCCCAGCTCCTGGTACACACCTGGGAGATGAATTGACCCAAGGGAGCAGCCAAGCTCTGCTCTGCCCTAGGCAGATCCACAGGATTTTAGCATAAATAACTGACATTTCAGTTTATTGTGTTAATTGTTCACTAAAACAGAGGGGGTTTATTTGCAGTTGTTTGTAATTAAATGCAGAAGGACTCTGCATGTAGTTCTGTGACAGAAACATGGAGAAAAAGCATGTTAAAATCCAGAGGTGGGGGAGGAACTGTGGGAATTGAGAGTTTGGGCTGAGCAAAGGTTAAAATACTTGGCTCTCAGAACATCCTTCTTAATGAAGCCCAGGACAGGAATTTAATTTAGCTTAATTTTTTAAGCAAGACTCACCAGAGGAGCCGAAGTCAGGAAAGGAAAAAAAAGAAGTAATCTCACTTGACATTTACTTTTCCCTATTCACAGAGTTAACTGTGTTTTCCTTCATCACAGACCTTGCTGCCATCCCAGTACTGGTACTACATGGCCGAGATCGGGTTTTACTGGTCTCTCATATTTACCCTTGGCATTGACATCAAGCGGAAGGCAAGTTCTGGTGCCGGTGCCGGAATCTCGGCTCCCGTGAGGGGGAAAAGCCGCGCCCGGAGCCGGGGCCTGGAGCCGGGGCCTGGCGCAGCCGCTTGAGGGCGGCCTCAGCCCGCGCCTGGCGCCGCACCCAGGGCCGCGGGCTGGGCCCGCCCGGCCTCACCTTCTGTTCTCTGTCCCTCCAGGATTTTAAGGCTCACGTCGTTCATCACCTGGCAGCCATCGGGTTGATGAGTGGCTCTTGGTGCGGCAATTACGTGCGGCTCGGAACTCTGGTGATGTTCGTGCACGACACTGCAGATTTCTGGCTCGAGGTAACCCTGCTAGCCAGCTCTCTCTCTCTTTCTTTTTTCTTTCTTCTTTTTTTTTCTTTTTTTTTTTTTCTCCTGGCCTGAGTTTTTTTTGTTGATGGCACTTTGGTTTTGGCGTCAGTGAGATTTTGATCTTTTTGCCACGAGTTTCATACCATCCCTTCCTAACCCCACAGGGACACAGCTTTGCAGATTTGTAACTTGTAAGATAAAAAAGGGCTTCTAGGTAATATAAGCTGGTACTTTGTTGCAGAATCGATGATGAGGAAGAGCAGAAGAGAACTTCCTCCGTACAGAATAGGGACTGGAAATAAAGCTGCCTACCTGGGTTATTGTTGTTTCACTGATTAAAATTAGACCATGCTGTCCACAGCATCACAGAATCACTGAGGTTGGAAAGACTTCTGACATCAAGTACAGCCTGTATCAGGTATCTTCTGGAAGAAGAAAAGTTTCTTCTCCTGGACTGAAGGGAAAGTCCCTTCCCTGCACTAAATATCAATAAAGGTGTTTAAGGAGTGTCTTGCTCTGCACAGAGCACTGTGATCAGAGTGGCTTCTGGGTTTCTTGGAAGGCAAACAGTGTTTCTTCACTAGAATTACCCTGAGTTTATAACACCAGCTTTGAGAGCACAGTTTGATCACCTCTGTTGGTGGCAGTGCCAGTGTAAGCAGCCCTTGGAGGCTGTTACCTGTCCCTGTCTATTCCTGTTCCTGATATTCTATTTTATTGTATCAGAACAACTCATTGTGGGGTTGTGCACTTGGAACTGGTCCAGATTAAACAGGCTTTCTTTCTGGGTTACTCTTAATCCTGAACTGCTCCTAGGTCCAGTTAACTGTGTGGCCTTACAAACAGTTGAGTTGACAGCTGGTAGGACAGCACTTGGATGGAAACTGGAGTTGAGTACTAAAACAACTTAATCCAGCCCTTCCACTCAAAAGAAGGAGGAAAAAATAAAGAAGTTAATCAAGCTGCTGTTAAAAACTTAGGCTTGGCACCTGCATCTTTGCTCACACTAGAAAATTTTGCCCAGGGTGGTTCCTAATGGAGCACAGAGCTGGACAGTTCATTTAGGGGAGAAGCAGCACTTCCAGCCTTCATTGGTGGGATAGAGACCAGCAGTGAGATCTCCTGCTCTCAAAAAGGACAAGGCAGGAGCTGAATTTGGCCCTGAGAAGGGTCAGTACCAGGCATGTCCCAGAACACCTGCCTTTAAGGGGTCACTGCTACTCCTGAATGTGCAGGTGTAGCCAGCAGCTTCTCTTGGAATTCAGTCTGTTTGGAATCTGGTAGAAAAATGAGGAATTACCTCTGCTCTAAAGAGCACTTTGTGTTTCCATGACACTTTATATTCTGCTCTGAGAGCTGTTCTTTAGGCCTTTGATGCAGAGTCCTTTCCTTCAAGATAAAAGGAGAAATATAAACAAAGAATCTGGTCTGATGCTGCTTTATTAGGTACAAGTAAAATGATTGCTTTACATGTCAAACTGGGAGGAAACACTCTTCCTGCTTAAGTGGAAGATGAGTCTTTATTTATGGAAACGCAGAATTTATTTCAGAAAATATTTATAATATGTTTGGGGTTTTTTATCCACTGCAGGCAGCCAAAATGTTTAATTATGCTCGCTGGAAGAAAACCTGCAACATGCTGTTTATCATCTTTTCTATTGCATTCTTCATCACCAGGGTCATCCTGTTCCCCTTCTGGTAAGCAATATTTAGTCCAGTCACAGGCTTGCACTTCATTCCCACTCCCCCTGAAAGTTTAGTGCTGGTTGTGATGGAAAAAGGAAAGGAATGGACTGGGCTTGAAAATTCTGCTAATGAGAAAATTGACAAAAACTGCCATTTTCTTTAATAATTATTATGTAAAAATAATTTTAAATGAGCCTCTTGAACCTAAATAAAAGCTTTTATGTGTTATGTAACTTGTTTTGTAAATAGTAGCTAAATGCTACGAGCCCCTGCATTTTCAAGGGGACTGAGCTCCTTAACTAAGAGAAATCCTTTTCCTTTTCATTCCACCCCTTCTGCTGTAGCTGAATGTCAGAGTACATGACTGTAGTTAATTTTTTTAGAGCCTTCTTTCTGCTACCCAGTCCTTGGGTAGTGCCTCACCTCGCTCACACGAGGGGCACTCAGAGGTTTAGGTGAACCAATTTATTTATGAAGTCAACATAAATAAATCTTAACTTGCTAAATACTTGCATGCCTTTGGAGTGCTATGATTTAATCTGCTTTGGAGTATCCACATGGGTGCTTAACATGTTTATCTTTTTAAAAGTGTTTAATGTGTTTCACATTCACAGCTCTAATTTGCCCCTCCCTGCACATGGACAAACCCTTAGAGACTCAAGCTGGTTAAATTAACAGTTCTGAACATTGATCAACATAAGGCTTTAATTTCCTGTAGTATTTTCTTTCAGAAATGCTGATGTCTTTGACTTTATTGTTGTTTTTTTAATTAACTGTACAAGTGATCTCCAATCATTTTGCTTCACTGAGTTTCTTTTTCTTCAGTTCTTGAGCTTGGAAGTGAAACATGATGAGATTAAAGGGACTCAAAAAGCCCCAAATTATATAGAAGTAGTGAAGTCTGAAGATGGACAAAACATGTGTTAATTAACAAAAAGCCCTGTTGCAAAGCCTGTAGGATTTTCTCTGGAGTGTGGATTTCAGATTAGAGAGAATTTGCACTAAAAAAGGCACAGGCAAGCTCTGAGTTGCACAGTATGTAGACCACACAGAGATGAAGATCTGAAAAACAGGGACTTTTTCTAACCTCACTTAGAATACTTTCATGCCAGAATCGAATTTCTCATCTTCTGAAATCTATATTTCAACAGAGATGCATAATCTAGTTAAGACAGGGATTGTTAATTAATCTACCATCTTTGCAGAGCTTTTTAATATTAATCAGCTAGGAATATGAGATTAGAAATAAGTGTAAATAGCATAAAGAAGAGATCTTGCACCATAACAATGATCTTTATTTTTTAGGATTCTTCGTGCCACACTGTATCAGCCTACCTACTACTCCACGACTCCTGTCTTAGCATATTTTATATTCAATGGGCTCCTATTAATCCTCCAAGGCTTGCATTTATATTGGGGTTACTTAATTTTCAAGATTTTGAAAAGGTTCATTTTCCTAAAGGTAAGAAATTTGTTTCTTCAGAAAGATGTGTGAAGTATCAAACAGATGCCAATACCTCCAGTATAGATTTACTTGGAATTTTGTTTTCCTTTCAAGTCAGCATTTCTGATAGGGATCTGCAAAGCATAGAGATCTTCAAATGTGGTTTGCACCTCTCACTGTCACACCTAATGTCTTGGTAGGAATATGAAGACTGGGGTTGTATTTGGGGTTGGGGTTGTTTGCCTGTAGTTGATGTTTTGTACAATAGTAAATGAGAAATGAGCTGCCCCAGAAACTGAAGCCCTAAGATGGTCCAGAACTCCTCAGGAATTCCTGTGTTCTGAGTAAAGCAATATTTTGTCACAGGGCTTTGTAGCAACTTACCAAAAAAGAAGAGAAGTGAGTGATGAGAGCTTTGACTCCAATTTTTCTGCAGTATTTAAATTTCTTCAGATTTGCCTAAATCTGAGGTCACCTAAACTTGAGCACAGCTTTTGGATCACAAAAGGCAAATGAAGCATATCTGGTATTATAACATTATGACTCAATGAAATACTGTCATATTCAGCTGGAGCAGAGAAACAATGCAAGTCTGGTGCTGCCTAATCTGCTTTTACCTTGGAGAGAAAACTCATATGGGGAAAAATTCTGAAGAAAACTGCCATTTATATCTCATTTGATTGCCTGAAGTAGTGACATTTTCACAAGGTCTCGTGCCATGAAATGTGCAGTGGGGTGCAGGGTAGATGAAAGATTTAGCAAAAAGCATTTAAGAGAAGGACTTTGGAGAATGTCTCTAAGATTTGGCACAAGTATTGACAGGTATATTTTTCTAGTTAAGATGAAATTTAAGTTGTGCTGTTGAAAAATGGTATTTTTTCTGAGGCTCAAGACACAAAAACTTAATTAAACTGACTGTCATTTTATCTGAAGCAGTTTATGCTGTGAAGTCTCTTAAGGAAATAGAAATATTCATTTCTCCCTGTATTTAATTGTTGTTTGAGTGCTAACAGGAACCATCCTGTCATTATTGGATTTTTGGATTCCATCAAATCTTATGCAAACAGACAGCTGGGTATCATAGGCAGACCCAACATCTGCCCTAGAAGTTACAAACTCAGCCCTTGTAACACAGCAAACAGCAGCACAGAAGGGACAAATCTGTGGAGGAAATGGTTTGTGTTGCTCTGCCTCTAAAATAATTTCGTGTTCCCTTAGACACTGAGAATCTTGCATTTTTTGTGTCATTAACCTCCGTCTGACTAATTGCTACATTATTTCTGGCCTAGGTGTAAAGTGCTTTACTTCTTGTTTTATTTTGTGATTTTGGCCTTGTCTCTGTGCTGTTGTTGTTGCCTGTGCACAGCCCCTGTTGTGAATGGAGAGACATCCCTGTCCCTCCCAGCTGAGGAAGAGGAAGGCTTGGCAGAGCTCTCCACCCACACTGGTTGAGGCTCTTGGAGCACAGTGCTCAACAGGACATTGCCAGGCCAGCTATATAAGGCCTCTCTGCCCTGCCTCTGTGCCTTTGTAAGGGGCAGAAATGTTTTATTTTGAGATAAGAGCTTTGTTGTGTTTGTCACTGCTAAAAAATGGGAAAGCACCAAGCCTGCATCCCTGCCACGGGTTTTTGATTCCTTATACAGCTCTCTGAGAAGATGGTTTCCAAATAACATTTTTACAGTGGTAGCAGCAGCAGCCTGGGCCCTTTTCAGTCTGGATGACTTCAGCTGGCTTGCATGTGCAGCCTGTTTTCCATAGCAGTGGCAAACTTGGCTGTGAAAGCAGCCAGTGCCTCCAGAGCTGGAAAGGCAGTGTTGAAAAGAATGGTGTTGGCAAGGAGGGTTTTTATACCAACATTTTTGTTACAGACAAGCTGCACACAAATAGCTGCTGCTATTTTAGGGAAATACCAGACTATCATCCTGGTGTTAGAAGGGGTTTGTTTCTCTGCCCAAGATTGCCTTTTTCTGAATGAAAACTTAGCAAATTTTGATATTTTTCTTGAAGCGATGGTTAGCTACTTCAGATGGAAAAATGAAGTCATGGTGTAACTGGGAATAGAGACTTCTGTTGTTGTTTAACTGAAGGAAGCTCTGAGCATAGATGGGTGTAAGGAATTTTTTCAGTGTCCTCTGTGCCTTGATCCTGGAGTTCCAGGGTCACTGCAGCCTTGAGAGTTGGTGGCTTCATCCGTGCTTTCCTCTTCCCCCTGAGGAGAAGATGCCTTTTGACTCGGAGTGGCTGGTCAGAAGCTCTTCATCTCAGCTGCCACCTCCCCCCTGCACCAACAGAGGGGACATTTACCCTCAGCCCTCTGAGATAACTGCTCAGCCAATTCACTTGCTTCAGCTAAAACGACCTTGGACTAAAAATCTTGCCTTTTTCCTCCTCCCAAATACTGCAGCAAGAGATGGCTGAAAATGAGGGGAAAGGAAAGAAGGGAGATGATCTTCTGCCATCCCTGTGTGTCCTGTTTCCTGTTTTCCCAGCCATGGGGCTGGTGGCACAGAGCAACACTGGTGGCCTCCAGGCTCACAGGACTTGTCCCACATTTCCCTTGGTGTTCTGGGAATGCCCCAACAAGGGGGAGCTCTCCATCCACAAGCTCAGCTACTTTACATTAAGAAGCTTTTTATTTTCCATAGGGATAAACTTGAGGGTACAGAATTTTTTTCACATCTGTTATTCTTACCTCTGGAAAAGAGAAATGTTCCCTAAATGTCCTTTCTGATGTGACATTTGTGACCTTGTGTGTGAGTAAGGCCTGTAAGAAAAGCCCTTCGAGGTCAGACCTGTAGCCATGTACCAGTTCTGTTTTGGGAGGAAGGAGGACATTGTTCAGTGGAATTTCTTTTCAAGTTAGGTCAGGCAATTGCAATGTTAGCTGCTGGCTGCCATCTTGATGTCCAAGGCCTTTTGTTGCTAGGAAACTCCGTGTGTTTCTGTAATATTGTTCAATTACATGGTTAAATTACCCACTTGTATCAAGTTTCAAGCACCACTGAAACATGTCTAGTCATCATGTCTGCACATATGAGAATATTTTAGGAAAATTGAAAAAGCATATAGAGAAGTATGTACATATGCACTGATTTAAAACATCTCGCCAGGAAAATCCTGTGGAGATTAAACATTTTATTTCCAAGGTCAGAAAAAGGGAGTGAATGACAGCAGCTTATAGCCACATTATTATGGCAAATTAAGATGTAAAATATATGTTAAACCCATTACACACTGAGTTAAGGTTCTGAGACTATGGTGCTTTAAATCTTGAAAAATATGTGTAAGTTGTAGGAAATGGGCATGATGTCCACATGTCTCAGATGCTTCAGGGCTGATGCAGAGTCCATCAGTGGAGGGTAATGGCAGGTTTCTAACAGACTGTAATGTGTCCAGAAATAGGTTTTCCTGCTCTTGTAATGGTTTTGCCACCATCAGACCACCTTCAAGGAAGGCAATGACCTGCTCACTAATGGCTGCTGTTACTTAGGAGTCAGCAGCAGCAGTTTTCTTGGATTCACTCTGGGTCTTTCCTCTTCCTGAAGCAGAAAAGACCCTGCACTGCTGTAGATCAGGATTTTGGACTTGTCACTCTTTAAAAACCTTTCCATGTTCAATATTCCTTTGGCATTTTGTACTTGGGAAGCTTTTTAAAGACTGGTTGGGCGTATCCTTGTCCATGGTTTGTTCATTCCTTATTTGGCCCAAATTCCCAAGGCAACAGTGAGAGTTGGTGTTCAAAGAATGACTAAAAACAGAGTAGGGGAAACTGAAAATGATAAGAAAATACAATTTTGGGTTGAAATGAGAGCTGTGAAGTGCTTGTTATGATACTTCTGCTGTTCCCAGCCATCATTTTTTCTACTGCAGCATTTTTCCTCTTTCTTTTTTTTTTTAATGCTTGATCTGCTTGCATCAAACAAATTGAAATTTAATGAGAATTAGCACATTCAGTGAGAAGTAATTTCCTTCAGAAAAATGCCATACTACAGGAGTTAAACAGAGGACAGGGTTTATTTCCTAACCTAGTGGCACACAAGATTTTGTTTTCTTTTACTTATGTGTTTTGTCAGGCCTGTGCTGCCCAGGCTGTTGGGGTGCTGGTAAAACAGACCTAGAGGTGCACTTGCCTTAATTCCAAGTGGCTGTTGGAAAAGCAGCAATACATTTTAGAGGATAATGATAACCTAGTGAGTTACATTTTCATCATTGGAACTGGGAACTTGTGGAAAAGCTTTTCCTGGGTATTTTGTTGTTCCCTTCTAGACTGGGAAGGGCCAGTTCTGCTTTGGAGTTTGAATTCTCTCAGCTGGAGGTCAGCACAAACATAAGACAGGTTGAACTAGATTAGTAGGGGTTGCTTTTTCCCTATTTTAGAGAATGACAGGTTGTGGAAAAGTTGAATTTGTTGGTTCTCAACAGATGAATATTTATAGCAGATTTTCTCATGAGAATGGCTTACTAGAGGAAGAAAATAGGCCAAATGAAAGCTTTCCCTCTTAGACATGAGAACCAGTCAATCTGGGAGCCTTCCCAGTTGGTTAAAATGATTGCTCTGGGGACATGAGCTGTTTAATAGCCTGGAGATGGGAGTTAGCCAGCCAGGTCAGCAGCGTGGAAGCTCGTGCCCTAGTAAAGGGAAATTACTTCCTGTTAGGACTTTCTTTCATCTGCATATTTCCCATTCTGCTCCAGCAATCTAGTTAAACCCAAAGCCTGGCTACATGTCTCACTTGATGCTGCCAAATTAATCTGAGGGAGGAGGGTGGGAGGCAGGCAGAAGGAGCATAGAGGAGTTTGAGGATTGCTGGCTGTGTTTACAATGACAGGCAGGAGCAGAGAAGCTGAGGAGCCTCAGGGATTTGTGCCTTTCCAGGGCTCTGGAGTCAAGGCTGCCCCCAGACATGGATATTGTCAAAGTGTGCAGCCCAGCAGAGCCTGTGACAGAGGAAAGGCCACCAGGTCTTCCCCACTGTGCCAATCCAAGAGCACTCTTTGGTCTCTGGGGCCTCAACCAGTTTCCCTGGCACTGGGAGTTAAAATGCAGATTTCTGTTTAAATCTTTACATTTACTCCAGATTCTGAACAGGGTCAGCAGCTGAGCAGTGACTTCCAGGGAGGTGTGTTCTGTATGCTCAGTGGATTGTGTGTTGTACCACACACTAAAATATACTTCCCAGGTTTCAATACAGCAATAATGTTCTGCGCTGGATTTTTAAAAATTATAATTGCACAATATTTTTCACTTGAACACTATATACAAATCAGGTAAAGCTTCAAAAACCTGGGTTAAAGGCTGTTATGACCATTGTGGAGGAATGAACTAATGAGAAACCACAGAAAATAAATTGTGAGCATTTGATTGTGATAGATGGGTGGTGAAGGTATGCTGGGGTGGGAGCACTGGGGCAAAGCACCTTTCCACAGCACACACAGGACTGTGCAGGAGCAGGCTCAGCCCCCAGGCCAGAGTCCCACACCCTGGGGGTGGGGATGCTCCCTTTGCCTGTCTCACGTTGGCTGAGCCATGAATGTGCTGCAATCAAAGTCTGCTCTTTCCAAAGTTGCTGTGTTTCACTCCAGTAGGAGCTGCAGATGACCAGTGCCTCTAAGAATAGAAATAGAATACAATAGAATAGAAACCCAAGCCCTGTGCAATCCTGAGGCTTCCTGGCCTGGCCATTGCTGAGGGTTGGTCCAGGGCCAGGCTCTCAGCTGGTAGGAATGAGCACAGCTCAGTGGGATTGTGGCAGTTTTCACCAGCAATGGATCTGGCCAAACAAGCACCCCCTCCCCTCTCTGCCTGTTCCCTGGCACAAGGCACCTCCACTTCTAGGAAATCCCCCATCCAAATGGTTCTTTTGATGTGCAAGTTCCTAATTCAGAGCAAAGACAAATGTTGGTAAAGTTTTTACTCTAAAATTAATTGCTTTACCTTGCTATTCACAGAAGGGCATTTGCTGACACATTTTCTGGCTTCTCATTTTAACTGCTTGTATCTTTTAATTTTCTAACAGGATCTTTATGAAATGTTCCATTTCTTGCTAGTTTTATATATACACCTATATAAAAATTATATATGTGTAATAGTGTGCATATGTATTTATTTTTTCAATTGCCAAAAATCAATTCACAGAGTGAACCCTAAGTCTTTACAGAACTTTTGATGCCTTCATTTACTATTTTTAATATATTCTGCAGAGGTTTGAATTGTTACTGTGTTATGAGGTGAATAATTCTTATATTTTCAGAGGGAGTTACTGAACTGCAATCTGGTGAATCGATTTTAAAAAAGATTGAAATAAAGCTAGTTAATGATAAGTTAATATCAATTCAGAAAGAAAGTAGTTCTGTCTTGTATTTAAAGAAAATGTTTCCCTAGGAGGACCTAGAAGTGCTCCATAATCATAATGACATGGCAAGAAGGGAGGAAATCCTTTAAAGGAGCAGTTTGTCCTCTGTAACACAATTGCAGTGAGTTTTAACCAGGCACAGGACACTGCAGGTTCCCTTCAGCAGGAAGCACAGAAGCAGCCTGAGCAGGCAGGGGTGGAATTTGTCTTGTGTAACTCAGGCTGTGCCTACCACAATTTCCAGGGTCCCTCTGAAACCAGTGGAGGAAGAGTGGTGTCCCCATCTCTGCATCATTTGGCTCAGTAAGGAAACTGCATAAAACTGTTCACTGGGTGCCACTTAAATATTCCATACCCAGCCTTGACATCAGGGTGGTTACAAGGACTGTATGGATTTTAAGTATTGTGATATGAATATAGGAAAAAAAAACATTATTTGTTAGGTATGACTGAAAAAGAGATTGATGTTTAAGTATGAATGTAAAATGTAGGTACATCACAACAGGAATGGAATGGTCTCTAAGGTTGTAGAGAAATGTCCCTGCTGGACACAAGTGCCTGTCACACACCTGGGTGTTGTGGTCTCAGTCCACAGTGCTGCAAGGCTTCTGCAGGAATACTCTTTAGCAGCTGTGTTGTTTCAAAACATTAATTGAGTGCAGTATCATACCTCACTGAGAACAGCAGGAGTGTCTGATCAGCTGTTTTGTAGCCAAAACAGCATTTCTAAGGAGTAAAAGTGCATGTTCTGATAAAAGTTTATACCACTGAACTCCTTGGCTTAAAGCGAGTTCTGTCCTAGGGTAAAAAAAAGTTCACTATAGAGAACAGCATCAAATGCCTGTTATATTGTTCTTTGTTTCTTTGCCAACTGTGGATTTAAAATTGGAATAATTCAAAAAGCAGTGGGACATTGTGACTCACTCAGTACCTCCTGGGCTTTTGACACGATGGTAAAGGTTCAGTCAGTGATTGCAGTAACTCAGCCAGCAGACTCTGCTGGAAGCACAGAGACCCTGATTAGCTGCAAACAATGACTTAGTTCTTCACAGCACTCAGGGCACTCAGCCCCAGCTCCAGGTGTGCTGTGCTGAGTGACACCACCACTGAGGTGTTTTGGGGTTAAATTTATCCCATCAGTCAAAATCAGGGACGTGTTCTAGTAGCAACATCCAGGTTTATAAGGCTGTTCTTTTCACTAATCATGGAATTAGTGGAACTTTTAATTTGTCTATTACAAGCCTTCTTTGAATTCCCTCTGAAAACTGTCAGTGGAAAGCTTGGGGAATGGGTATTACATAGAAGAGACAGATTAAATAAGAGGACTTTTTGCCACAAAATGTCCAATACAATTAACTTAGAAAGTCTGCATCTTCATTTAAAAACTGCAGAAAGCAGAATCCAACTGTGTATCTTCCATGGAAGATAAATGTTATTTATGTTGCCTAGTGTGTATGAACTGAAAAGGGAAATATATTTTCCAATAAAATCTTCCAGGCTGGAAATACAGAAGAGTTTGCTTGAGTCCAAATGTATATTGCTTAGTCCCAATAGGAAAGTAAAGACTTATTAAGTCATATGTCAGCTGAGTTGAATTATTGATGTTGAATTCAACATGTTGAACTCAGAGATTAATCAACTTTATAGTATTATTTGTTAGAAAAGTACCCCCTTCTATCTATTTGGACTGACTTTTTATAACCTCTCTTGTTTATTATCTCTTTTATTTGAGGCAATGGTTGCTGACCTGACTAATAGCTTTCATCTTTGTACTTCAAGCTGTTTCCATATGTGCAGGTGCTGTGGAATTTACTGTCTTTACATTGAAAAATCAAGATCTAGTCAATGTGTTTGTGGATGTTTAAATGAAAATATTTTTAAGGTAGAATTAAGGTATAAGGTTCTGATTTTAATAGAAGACACATTTACGAGTCAGAAAATTCCAACTAAATGTTAAGAACAAGTATTTGAAAGTCCAAAAATCTAAATTTCACCAGATCAGAAAACAAAAGGCTGTAATCAGCTCTGAATTGTTGTGATACGTCAGTACTTGGTAGGAGAAATCCAGTTAACTGTGTGGGTGTAAGCTATGCTTAGTCCAAAAAATTAATTGGTTCTAGTCTTGTCCAGTCAGGGCCAAATTGAAATCTTCTTGTACTGCTGAGAAGCCTGGAGTCAGTGCTGATCCCACCAGGTGAGTTAGGCCTGGAACATCTCCCACCACTCACATGGACACAGTTGGAATCAGGGAAAGGTTTGGGTTGGAAAGGACCTTAAAGCCCATCCCATCCCACCCCCTGCCATGGCAGGGACACCTTCCCCTATCCCAGGCTGCTCCAAGCCCTGTCCAGCCTGGCTTTGGGCACTTCCAGAGATCCATCCACAGCTGCTCTGGGCACCTGTGCAGGCCTCCCCACCCTCACAGGGAGCTGACATTTGCTAGCAAGAGCCCTTCCCCTTCTGAGAAAGCAGAGGCACGTTGCTAAGGTTTCCTCTCTGTTTGTAGGATCAATCCACATTGCTACAATATATTTTTGCCTTTTTAATCCTGCCTAGCACTGTCTTTCCCCCTGCTCTTACACTTTCCACCTGAGCCACCCTGCAGTGCAGATACAGAGCTGTGGCTGCAGTGTGACCTCAGCATGCACTGGACAAAGATGCCCCAGTCCCAGCAAAGGGGGCAGGAGGGATGGGTGGTGTCTGCCCAGCCCCATTTCAGCAGCGAGGTTCTCATGGTGTCACCAGCCCAGGGGATAGCAAAACAACTCTTCCATCAGTTGTCACCACATCTGTGTCCTTCTGCTGCTCTCCTCAGCTGGAGCACAGTGCAGGGCCAAGGGCTTGTCAGAGGGAAGTGATCTCTGACTGCTTTATTGAGAGACAAACTTGTACAATTAGGAGTGAATTCTCTGTTAGTTTAGATGGAGATTTGAGCAGTACTTTTCTGCTTACAAGAGAATTTTGTTCATCCCTTAACTTCAAGAACTCTTTTTTCCATGGTGAAGTCCCTTAGAAGGTCCTTTACCATTCATGTAGTGCTAATGATTTCAATGACATGTTCTAACAGCAGTGAAATGCAAGAAGCCAAAACTACCTTAACAAATGCGGTTCATTTAACTAAAAGAGGCAGACTGAGCAGCAGGTGGAAGGGTTAAACAAAAGGAAAAAAGATTATAAAAGTTTGTAGCTTTGGCTTCACTACAAATGGCTCTCTTGCAGACTTTATAGCATTAGTGTTGCTTCTCATAAACCTTGAAACCATTCATCCATTTAGAAAGATTAAATTGGTTAGTCATCCAGAACAGAAAATGTACACATCCATTTTGTCTGTTACCCAAAACCAGCTGAAGTATGATAAATGCAGCTGATGCCATTAAACTAAAGCACTGAGTATTAATGATGGCCTCAGCTGTGGTATTTCCAGTTTGCCAGCTCTTGTGTTCCTGATAGTATATTCATCTGCTGCTGCTCAGAGACAGTCAGAGCAGAGCCTTTGAGTTGGAAAACATGAGGATAATATATGATGTGAGGGGCTCAGAGAAAACATCTTGGTATTAAAGGGGGGAAAATCCTAGAAATGTTACAATTTTTGTTATTATTAGAAGGTCAAAGTTAAGAGGCACAAACTTCACTCAGGGTATCCTAATATATTTATAATGGTCTGTTAAACAGTTTGCAAAGACAGGTTTATTTAGATTTCCAGTTACAGATGAAGCTATTGCTATTTCAAGTTCTGTCACTTAAACAAGCCAGACAAAAATGGCCAGACTCTCCTAAAGCAGCAATTTCTAGAGCCACTTGGTCAGGAAGCAAGTTTATTATTACAAAATACAATAAAAATCAGACTTTATTTAGCAGCATTTTTTCTTGTATAATTTCAGGATTTCAGAAGTAACATTCCCAGAATTAAGAAAATTTACAGTGATTACTCAGAATATGAAGAAATTTAATTCTGCTGCTTTGCAATCTGTAAGATGTTCTCTCAAAGGCAGGGATTTACAGTGGGCTGGAAAAAACACGTGTTTTTTAATTACTACATGTAGTATCTTTAATCAGAGCATCCAGCTTGACAGCATTAAAACTGGGAAGCCAACTCTGAGTTTCCAGTTCCATGCTGGAAATGCCAGCTTATTCCTATAGGAAACAGGAATCAATATCACATATTGGCCATCATTCAAAGCAGAGCAGTTTGCCAGCTGTGCTTGAGCACCAGCAACTTGTGTGCAGCACAAGGAAGGACTCCAAATGAAATACCACAAACTTCCCTGACATTATTCCCAGTGAGTCCCAAAGTGCTGCTGCCTGTCACTGCCCACAGTGCAGCCTCAGGGAGATGAGAGCACTTCCAGGGAGTGCAGTGCATTTGGCATCAGACACTGCTTAGGATTAGTTTGTTTTTCTTTCTGAAACATTGCTGGTGGCAGAAAAGCAAAAATCTTCCCCCCACCCCCTCAGCATTTGTCTCTTACTGCAAATACAAATGGCAAAAATACCAGGAGGGAGTGAGGTGATCTGAAAGAGCCAGAACCTCATAAATTGTGTGGGAAAGGCTGTCTTGCCTTTTCTCTAACTGATGGCATGCCAAGTTTATTTTACAGTATTTACAGTAGGATTTGTTTGTTTTGATACCCTTTGTAAGTTGTTAGGGAAAAAGCAAAAGAAAATCTCCAGGAAGTTTATAGCTTGTGATGAGCCAGAGCTCAGGCTTTAATTTGCTTTCTAGCTCTATACCTTTTACTAGGAGTGTAATATATAAAGAGATATGAGATTGCAATTGGATGAGTTATTACTGGGCTGTTATTTATTTTCTCTGTATGAATTTGGTGCTTAAGAAAGACCTCAGAGCAGCACGCTAAGGAAGTGGAATTGTTAGTTCATTCCAAGAGCAGATACAGGAGGGGCAGGAACAACCCTGGTTTCTCTTCCCTGTGTCACTGCTCTGACCTTGGCACATCACAGGGAGAACGAGCAGACTCTGCCTGTGTAGCTGAGGTCCAGATGGATGACATAAGAGCAGATTTATCCATGATGGAATGGTCCCAGTGTGGCTGTGCAGGCAGGGGATTGTCTGTGCTGAATTCCTGCCAGCTCCAGCACATGGCTCAGGAGGCAGAGCTCTGTCATTAGGAGAAGCCCCAGCATCCTGCAGAACAAAAAGACACAAAAAGTGGTGCCTGTTCTCAGGAATCAGGAAGAAGGAAGTGTTTTTTGGATGTAGAACATCTCTCACTAGAGCATCCTGCCCTGAATCTGTGGAGCAGGTCACCCACTGGTGTGGGAAGTCTTCCAGGCAGGTGCTGTTCTTGTGAGCTTGTGGCACTGAAGGGAAAATAGGGGTGTTTGGGTTTAATGCTGAAGCCTCGATTGTTTGAAACAAACTTCTGAACACATTGTAGGGCCTTGGGTTATGGCAGGAGTTGAGAAATAGGGGACTAATGGTGTATTTTATGTGCCGTGACAAAGCACGGCGTGGTCTCACCTCTCCCTGAAACACGGGGTGGTAGATGTGAGGACTTTTCTCTGTGTGGTGGAAACATTCACTGTTTTCATTTTTGACTGTCTGAGATGAAGCATGATTGCCAAATGCTAGGAGCTGTCCCTTTGGAGCTGGGGAGGGATTTTGCTGAGGGCAGACTGCCTTGCTGACCCCTTCCATCCCTGCTCATGGAGCATTTTCCTCCAGGGCAGTTCCCTTAGCAGGGTGATAAACCCAAGATGCACAACAGCTGTACAGACACAGCCTCTCCTGTGCCAGTGTTGATGGGCTGTGTATATGACTTAGCAGGAAAGAGCATTTTAGGGTCAGCAAGTGTCTTTGAGCAAAGTTGGTGCCAGGAGATGCTGGTACAACTCATCACTGTTTAGTTTACACCTGTCAGAAGCAGGCAGCCTCTCAGCTCCTGTGTTTGGGTGAGTGTATTCATCATATTTAGCTTTTAAACAATATTCTTTTCATCTTCCCTGCACTTCACAGCTGTTAATTAATCTCACAGCACCCAGGGATTAATAGTCACACTTTACAGGGAAAAGCAGAACTGAACAAGAAGAGGTCAAGTGGCTGGGCTGAGGACAGGGAAGCGGTTTTGTCTAAAGAACATTTGGTTCTGCAAAATTAAAGTGCTGTTAATTGTTCTCCCCTTGGATGTCAGCCTCCATTTTGGGGGCAGGGTGTGTTTCTGGGGGCCAGTAGAATATGTTCACAGTGCTTTCTTCTCCCTAGGACTTGAAAGATGATCGGAGTGATGAAGAGGAGGAAGATTCTCTTACAGACACTGAAGAGGAGTCCACAAAGAGCGGCAACAAGAACAGCAGTGGGTTAAGCAAACACCTCCTATGCAGCAGTCACCACTAGCCCTGTCCTGCCTCACCTCCTGCAGTGATTGCTGCTCTGGTTTTAGCCCAACCTACGGAACAGGATTTAAGTCAAAAGGCTTGTGAGAGACTGTGATTGATTTATTGTTGGCTACTGGACCTGGAAAAAAGCCCAGTTTAGAGGGGAGGGAGAAATTGCATAACATGACAAAATGTGTTAATGACCCACTTTCGGAATCGTTGCGGAGTGTGTGGAAAGATGTTTGGACACGCTGACTGACAGTGCTCCACAAGGGCAAAGCTCAAGAGAGTCAAGTAATTTAGTGTCCCGTTGATTCTAATGTTGTTTTTCAATCTGATATAAGATATATTTCATCAAACAATTTAAATCACAGATGTTTCGTGGTAGGTAGGTAGTGTGAACTCCATTAGGAACAGAATTACTCAATGTGGGAAAAATTTGACAGTGCTGTACAGTGACTGGCATTTTATCTTTACTTTTCAGTTTAAACCCTCATCAAAATGGGTATTTTTGAGTTATATTTCATTTCCTGGAGGCCAGAGGAAGCGAACATGGAGGAATTCAAATTATTTCTATGTGAGGGGTTGGCTTCAGTGTAGAGATATAGTTTTTCTCTGAAGTGATAGATAGCTGAAATATTGTGTCAAGGAAGTCACTGTTAAAACAGCAAAACTCAGCCGAAATTCTCCATTGAGCTCCAGGCTTCTCAAATGTCTTTCAGTCATTTTGGCCCCGTGTTAGAACAGAAGGTGCAGAGGGGAGAAAAGAGGGGAAATGGAAACTGGGTCTTTTCACAGGTTCTTGTGCACTTATCTGTCTTCAGAACTGCCAAACACCTTCTGCTCCTCACTCATCTTCAGACCAGAAAGTTAAAACCAAATCTCATCCATTCCTTTCTCGTGACCTTGTCTCACAGCTTTGGATACTGCCTTCTCTGGAGCGAGGCCACCAAGTTCTGCTCTGTGGTTCTGGAGTGTTCACTGCAGGTACCCGGGCACTGGGGAGCATGGGACTGGCACAGGATGTCCCACCGTCACTGCTGTGGGTTCATTTGATACCAGGATCTGTACTTCCATCTTTTATAAAATGGGGAATCACATCAGCTAGACCTGAACTTGGATGGATGTGACTTCAGCCACATGCTGTTGTTTATGCTGTAAGCAGTGAGCAACAACTCCTCTTACCCAAAGTGCCTCTGTCCTAAATTTGCACTTCTGTTCTAACACAAGTGGGGCTGCAGCACCATTTTCAGTCCCAGAGCTCTCCATGGAGAGCCCAGGCCTTGTAAATAGGGCGGTGCCAGTCCCATTTCCCTCTGCATTAGCTCACAGGCTCATAAAGGATTTGTCATAAGCTTGGGAGGTGAGAGGCTCTGCATGTGGTTCCACAGTAGCTGAGATCATCTGGGGAGCTAAATCCAGTAGTTTGATAGAGACCAGGGGACCACTCCTAGAGCAGCGTCAGTGCAGAGCGTTCGGCTCAGAACAGCTCCGTTCCCCTCCGGCTGCTCCGGCAGGAATTGGTGACCTTCAGTTACAGGGTCACTGATTTGTTTTCCCAAGATTTCCTTGGCAAGTAGGATGTAATTCAGTGACTGAAGCATTGAAAGAATGGGAAGTGTTTGGGATCTCAGATATGAAGAAAGTGGGCTTCATGCAGTTACAAGAAGCTGTAGGAGGGCTTTGTTACAGAGGCTTTTTTACAGTGTCTAATTTTTTACTTGTATTTTGGACCATTTTGGACCCAAATGTGCATGCTTTACCACAAAGGGAATTACACTGAGGAGGGAGTATGGCCTACAGCTTCTGAGAAGGAAGGGAGATGTGTGGTGGTGGAAAAGGACCCCTGTCCTGGTGCTTGTAGTTCAGTGGTGCCACTTGGGCTGAGTGGGCAGAACGCCCTCAGCAGCTTTTGGCCACCACTGCTCTTCCTGCACGGATGAGGAGAGCACCTTAAATACTGCAGGGGGGGAGTGGGGGCAGTGTAAGCACTGAGGGCAGCATGTAAAGCAACTGGAGACTTTGGCAGGGGCACAGCTCTTATCGGGGCCTGTTTATTGCCTGCATGAAAAACACTTTCCCAACAAAATGTGGAAATCCGGCATCTTGGAGGATTTACACTCCCTTGGGAGAGACAACGGTGCTTTCTTTGAGATGTAACAGGGTTTTGGGAGGTGGCCAGGGTATTATCATTTCATTTTGGTGCCAGAAGCTTTCCTCCTATGAACAGGAAAAGAATTTAGGAAAGGAAACACAAAGAAGTATGTTGTCACAGGAATGAGCCTCTGAACAACTACTGATTTTTAAACTGGAATTTATGGTCTCCTCAAGGCCAAAACTTGCCTTTCCTACTCAGGACAAGTCTCCCACTGAAGCCAATTAACTCTATTGGAGTATTGCCTAGGAAAAATTTTGGACTGCAGTTATCCAACCTAATTTCAAGAACTGTTGTTCTAAGTTGATGTGAAACTGAGATCTTAAAGGAAGAACAAAAGGTAGATAAATACACTCAGATATAAAACTTTGAGGCAAATTTTGGGTGAGTACAGAAGAATATGGAAGAAGGTAACATCCTGAAAGTGAAGATTAAGTCTGGGCACAATAAACAACCAAATAACATTGCAGTGGGAGGGGGTGGAAGGCAGGCAGGCCATGGGGGGCCCTTTCCAGGGATTACTGTCATGGGCAACCAAGGGGATTAGACCTAAAAATTCTGCATATAAACCACTAGGACCTGGTAATAAATACCCACAGCACAGAAAGAAGTGGGAATGGGCTGTCAGAGTGTCCCTTGTTAACATCAGATTGGTCATTCCTGCAGTTACGTGCATTTAATTTCCCTCTTTTTACTGATGGAAACTCAGAAACAAGAAGCTGAGGTCATGGGGGCATAATTTCTGCTAAAGAAATTTATGTTATGGTGCTTCAAGATTTTCAGTCTATTCTATGCAATGCAATGAAGATTCAACATTTTTATAATCTTCTTGTGCAAGAGTCTCAAAGTGCAGGTGCAGAACAACTGCACAGATAATTGTTGAAGAGCACAGATAGACTCTAACATTTTCTTTTTTAACCATTTCACAAAGTGTGTCCTGGTTCAATGAGTTGACACTGTGCATCTGGCTTTGCTGTGTCACTTTGACTGTGCCAAAATATTTCTGATAGAGCTATAGACTGAAAATCAAATCTTAGTCCATAAGACTCAGGGGAAACTCTTCTGTTTAATTTAATTTCTCTGCATTTAGTTCAGGTGTTCCTGTCCATGTGTTCTCTGCTTCCTCCCTACTTGTGTCGTACTTAGATTTACCAGCCTGCTCTGGATTGGGTTTAGAGATCTCCTTTACTCCACAGAACTCATTTTGTCAATTCATGTTATTTGGTCTAATTATCTTTTTTTTGTTCTTAATGCCACTGACTTTGGTCAGTTGAAATACACACTACAAATAAATATTTTTTAAAAAGAGGTGTCTAGGTAAAGGTTTTCTTGTTTTCTCTGCCTTGCAGTGTCCTCCTCTCTGCTTTCCATTCCCTCCATTAGTTGAGGGAATAATTCCTTACTCTTCCGAGTTTTTCTTTTGCCTGGAAACAGCTGAATGACCCAGAACCTTCACAAGACCTAACAGCAGTGTCTCTAAATGAACTTGTGTTTTTCTGAACAATTAACAAGTGGAGAGGAAGAAAAATTAACGGGGGCAACACCCATCCTTTGTATTATTCAAGGTTTATGCTTTGATTAAAGTACTTGCAAATGCTCCTGAGTACACCAGGAATGTTACACCTCTTTGAATTTCTACCCAGCTGGGTTTTGAGGTGCATATTAGGGTTGCCAAGGAAGTTCTGTGTGTTAGGACTGAGGTGCTGCTGCCCAGCAGGTTGTTGTGGGATTATCAGTGCTTCATCACAAGCATCTGTGAGACAGCTCAGCCATGGATCTTCAGCTGGCAAAAGCAGGAAGGCTCTACAGAAAATAAGGGAGTTGTGCTCATTTGTATCAACTGAAAAACTGCTCCATATTTCTTCTTTCCATTTCTGCCTCCCTGGTTGGGAAGATCACAGAGGTTCTGACTTACCATCTCTTCCCATGGGCAATCAAACAGAAGGGAAGGTGTTTCAGCCCAAATAATGAACTGTAGCAGAACACTTTGGTTTTATTAGCTGATTTTTTTTAAGCTTATGAGTAAGAATAAAGTAGATGAAAAACAAACCGAGCAGGGCTGTGTGAGTTTTGGCTACAAACAACTTGCAAACTGTGAAGAATATAAAAAAAAAGTTGCTGAATTTGGAAGAAAAACACCATCTCCACAGGCATTTCCCCCAGCTGTGGGGTTGAAGAGCAGCAGATCACCAGGAATGACAGCCCAGGTGTGAGAGCTCCAGAGCAGCCCCAGGGCCATGGGCTGCCCTGGAGCTGGGAATCTTTGGTGTGGAGCAGCACATGAGCCACGAATGTACCTAGGAGCTGATTTCACTCAAAATCACTGGAAATTATTGTTCCTGGTTCCCCAGCAGTTTGATGGGCTCCCTCCAAGGAAAAGGAAGTGATCAAAGCAGTGTGATCTCCACCCAGGCTGGCTACAGAGAGCTTCAAGTGGGGCTCTGAGAGGTTATTGGACTGGAGAACCCTCTCTGGGGCTACCTGAAGTTTCTACCATAATAGAGGAAAAGGCTGAAAGCACAAGCCTGAGCTTTAACACATGAAACTGCAAACACAAGGTCATAACAACCCACATAGGATAATGTTGCTGATGTTCCAATAGTCTGAAGATTTATGAAAATAGCTTCTATTTACTCAGCTGGACTGAGCCCTATTCTTCTGAGTTTTGTTACCCCATAAAGCATTCAGAGGAGACCCCATAATCATTTCAAAGTCAGGAACATTAAGTGGAATAACAAGTATAAACCCTCTCCACAGTGACTTTGAAGTGCAAGAAGCATGGCCTTGTAGCCATGGAGCTCTGTTTCGAGCCGGGTGGGAAGAAACAGGTCCCAGGCAGTTGTTTCAGGTGGTGAAAAGTCCGTATTTTTCCTACCACAAAAGAAGCTGGTCTAAAAGAAGTTAAAGTTGAGCAGGGAAATAAGTGATTAAATTTCCACTGACATTCACAGGAGGTTTTCCCATGATACTAGTGAGAGCTAGACCCAGATCTCACGTGACCAGTTACAACAAGGACTGCATGGCACTGCATTCTCCAGCCACCAGGAGCAGGGCACAGCCCCAGGGTTTCCTCTTCCTATAGCCCAGGACAAAATCCTCCCTGAAAATGAGTTTGTAGGACACCCACCTGAGCGCAGCTCTGCCTCTTCCCAAGCTGGGCATGTATCCTTCCAAAGACATTCCTGGCCAAGCAGTCCTCCCCTTTTCAAGGCAGAATCCTCACTTCCAGGGAGCACTCTGCTTCCTGTCCCCTGCCTGCTCAGATCTGAGCGATGCCTGGGCTGCTGATGCTAAAGCCCACAATCCAAGGCCAAATTTACCAGGAAGAGGTGAAATAGGAGCTGTGGTTGTCACAACTGCCTCAGCATGTGGGTGCAGCAGGAGAGGGCTGCTGAGCCAGTAGAGAGAAGGGAACAGAGGCAAAAGCAGGAGCAAAAATGGCTGGGACAACACAGCAACAGCTTAAACACAGAACTGACATCACCAAGGATCATAAAGCAGAGCAGTAACAATATTAGGAGGAGCAAGTCCCAAGAGAAGGAGGAGGAAAACGACAGTAGTTCTGTATCCTGGGGATCAGCATTCCGAGCAGCAGCAGCCAGCGTTGCCTGGACTCAGAGATGAACTTTGCAGCCAGGACAACTCCTTTTCCCTGAGCACCGGCGGCTTCAGACTGAGCCCAACCAAAGAGTTCCCAGGGCAGGAGTGAAGCAGGAAGATCTGGGAAAAGCTCCTTTACAAAGTTCCCAGTATGTGAGTGAGGGGACAGGGAGGAACTGGGCTGGGGCTGGGCCAGGGCAGCCACGAGTAGAGTCCAGCAGACCTGCAGCTGTGGCAACGACCCCACATTTCACCTCCAGTTGCTGGGCAAGGTCCCCTTGGACCTCAAAGCTGGTTTTGTGCTTTTCCTGGCTGACTGGAAATCCCAGGAGTCTGAGAAGAGCTCCTGGAAGATTTGTGTGTTTGCTTTCTACAACAAAGAACAGGAGAAAGCTGCTGAAAGGCCTTCCTACTGCACCTATGGGTAAGTGTCTCAGTTGTCATGGGCTGTAGACAGAACAGGAGAAGTCCTAGGATTTCATAAGAATCTGTGGGAAGCAGGAGCTAAATCTTATCAAGTTGTGCTAAATCTTATCAGGCCGTGCAAATCCTACCTAGTTCCTTTGCTGGTTTAAAGGAGGAATTATTCAGCAACCAGAGAATGTCTCATGCATTTCCGCATTGCAAGGGCAGCAAGGTCAGGTAGCGATTGTGTGTTTGCAGCTTTTTTTATCCCTTTGGGTGCTGCAAGGATGAGCAGAGAACAGAACTCTGTAGCAATGTCCCCTTTGGCCTAAGGGTAGGACTGTTCTATAACCCTGACCATTCTGCAGGGCATGCACAGCATTTAGCGAACTGGGGAATTGCTTCCCTCTGGTTGTGGCTGCAGCTGCCTTTGGAGAGCCCAGCGCTGCTGGACCTGCTGCGGTGAGAACGGCCCGGGCCCCTCCCGTGCCACCACCCTGCTGGTGACCTGGTCATTGCTGCGAGGCCCCACGAGGTGGCAATAGCAGGACACGGCTCCCGTCGGGACACAGCTCCGTGGAGCGCTGCTGTCCGTCTTTTTGCCCCTGAAAACAGATTCTGTTCAATATTGCGGTGCAAAAATCATGCAGCTGGTATTTCCACTTGATCGGCCTCTGACCGTGAAACGGGTAAAAAAAACCATTTAAATTTTACTGAGACTGAGTGTTTGGTGCCAGTCCAGAGGCCCGGTGTGGTGGTGTCCCAAAGGCTGGCATCTGCCTGGGTGTCATCACTGGCCCTTTCCCTGTAGGTGCAGCACTGTCCTGCTTTCTTTCTTTCTGGCACCAGAGCTGTACCTGGTGTAGCTGGGGTAGGGCTGGAGAAGAAAAGATGTTAGGTCTGCTCTGACACTGCTTCACTGCCTGTAATTTCTCATATTGTCTCTTTAACCTACATATTTTCGAGCCACAGGGGTTTTGGCTGGCAGTAAGTGAAGTCCTGTTCTCATCTAGATCCTTAATGTCTGTAATGCAAATAAGGATGACAAATCTCTCAGAATACTGAGGGTTACACTGCCATTGTAATGATGCCATTGTGATGGTGTCATTCCACCTCAGGAGACAGGCTCTTCACCATAAGCATGAGGTGCACACTCCCACACTCCCCACAGGTGTCAGCAGGAAGACCCATTGGTCCAAACAAGCTGCTTTAATCCCATTTGGCACAACCCTCGTGGTCAGGCTGTGCTCAGCTATGAGAGCTGGGATCTGGTTTGCTTTGCTAGCAGGATGAAAACTTTCCATGAGCTCTCTCCACAGCTGTGGATGGACAGGAGGTGTTTGGATGCTGTGGGCTGCGGGTGACAACCTCCATGGTTCCCAGCTGACCCCAGCTCTTCCCTGGGATTCTTGCTCAGAGCCAGGAGACAGCTGGATTTGACTTGCTTGTCTGTGCAGATTGAAGCTTTGGGGTTGCCTGCAGGGCTCTCTCCATGTGGGGTTTTCAGGGACTGGTGCCCAGCTGTCAGCACAGTTCCCTCCATCCCAGCTCACAGATGGGGCTGGTGGGGATCCTCCCTGCCAGCAGGTTCACTGACACACATCTGCCCTCCTTTCCTGTGTGTGTCTAGCCCAGAATTCCTGACAGCCAGCAGTTTAACAGTCCTAGAGTGACACTGATGTTTTGACCCTGCAATCCCTGCTCCTGGGGATATTGAGTTTTCTGTTTGTTTTGCAAGTGTAATTGGCCAAGACGCTGTGAAGGGAGGAGAGAATGCCCAAGGGAGAGGTGTTAAAGAAATTGGAAAACATTTTTAAGAGTTTTAAGTCGGCAGTTTCCCTTATTAGTACTTTCATGGTGGAGAGGAGTCACTTTAGGTCTGTGCAGTTGGATTGGACCACCCAGTCCAGGCTCCAGTAGCCATCCATGCAGATGGATGAAGTGCCTTGTGCATCCCCTTGGCATCACCTCTTCCAAGCCATGCACCACCTTCTTGGCTTACAAATCTCCTCCTCTGGCTCTTTGTGTCCTGCTGTAAGGAATACGCAGAGGAGGAGCCTTATATGAAATAATTCAGTTTGGGGGGATGATCCTCATCCGAGGCAGGCGTTAGATGATGGGAGATGATTGAGAGGAGATGGGGAACAGCACGTGTGGGGTATTGCCAGTTCCAGGGAGGTGGCACCTGCATGAAAGGCTTTGCCATTGTCAGCTCCAAGCATTCAGAGATTCTGCCTTCACACACACACACAAAAAAAAAATCAATAGCATCATTTTTGAGAAAGGACTGTCTTAAACAATCCCATGGTTGGGAATGTCTTCATTTGCTCCTGGGCAAAAGCCCTCTAGGCTTCTCCTAGCTCACTTTCCCAGCCTGTCAGGGGGGTCAAACATGGAGTTAAAGGAGAAATCAATTGATTGCAGGAGTCAAGGTCCAGAGAGGAAAAACCCAAACAAATCATAAATCATAACAAAAGAAAGTGCCAGCTATTCCCAGGTTCCTGATAACATCTTTAGAGGTGGCAACACTGGACTTCATAAAAAGCCTGGCTGAACTTTGGGGTCAAACAAGAGCAGCTCTTTGCTTTGTCCGTTTGTCCCCGCATGCCTGGGGAGTGACGTGTGGCTGACCATTCTGGCCCGGCCGATGGCTATCTGTGCTCAGCCTGCCCAGCCCAAACTGACCTGGACTAGTCCTGCCTGTGTCTGAAAATCCCAGCGTGGCCTGCCTGGAGGTGGTGATGCACTTCCATTTCTGATTTCTCCACACAAAGTGCTGAGAAAAACTCCTGCCCTGAGGGAGCAGATTCTCCCAAAACCCTGCAGTTGTGTTGCTCAGCTGGGAGTATGTTCATTTATATTCCTGACTTTTCTCACCCACTGCAGTCTGTGTGCAGTTATTTTCTGGTCCTGGCACTGTTGCAAACTGATCCCTCCAAATCTGCACCAAAGTTACCTTGGAAGGTTTTGCACAGACAGCAGTGGCACCAGAGTGGGAATGGAGCCAGACATGAAGCAAGCTGGAATTTCAGGAGTCCATTCCTCAGCCCCTATGCCACAGGAATATTTTTCTTCTCGTTTCTCAGTATTCTATGGAGCAGGGTGTTTTTCCCCATTGCAGCTGGGTGAAGCTGGGAGCCTCCTGGAGACAGGCAGAGGGGAAGTGTTTGTAGGGAAAATCTTGAGGGAAAACTTCATGTGATGCACTCACTGTGAGACAGACACAGCTCAGTCAAAGCAAAGTCCCTGTGACAAAAGGGACCCTCTGTCAGCCTGTGGATAAAGTTCCCTGCCAGGAGAAAGACAAGGACAGCTCTCCTGTCATGGTCTTAGTTGAATTGGAGCAGGCTGTGTGCTCCCCTGAGGACACAGGTGCTGGTGGCTCAGCTCTGTCTCTGGACACCTCTAGGGTCAGTCACTTTTCTTTCTGCTCTTCTATTCCCAGGAGCTCTTGAACAGACTGTCCATTTTGAGCCAGACTTGAGAGAGGTGTCCCAGAGGGAGTTTTTCTCTTGCAGGCTTGGGAGAATTCAGGCTGCTGTAAGGAGAAACCTCCTAAGTGCCTCTGCTGAGGGCTTCATGAACAGTACGAGATGGTGGTGACTCCACTTAGAATCGTTTAGGCTGGAAAAGACCTTAAAGATCGTTGAGACCACCTGTAAGACATGAGTCCAACATGAAGCGCCACAGCCTGAAACACCCTCCACCAGAGAAGAGCTTTAATTGAACCTCTGGCTCAGTGTGTAAAGCCAGTCTGTAAGAAAACTACTGTTGGCACCTCTGAAACTACTTGTGTTTATTTGGCTGATGGTTTGAAGTTACAAAAGAGCTTTTGTTGGTCCCTACTTGTCACTAAACTGTCTCCGGCTTCTTTGGGGGGTCATTTGCACAGGTAACAGCAGCACCTGCCAGGTCCGTGCCCAACCAGCCCGACCAAGCTCTGCAGCTTCCGGAGGGGAGGAAATTCCCGGTTCCTAAAGGCTGCAGAGAGGGGAGGAGCTGCGGGGAGAGCGGGAAAAGCATAGGAGTGTCCCGGCAGCAGAGCAGCACCTGTGAGGTCGGGGAGAGGACCAGGACAGGAAGGGTTTGGAGAAGGGTGGCTGCAGAGAAGGGAGAAGGCTGAGCAGTGGCCAAGTTAACCCTTCTCATGCTGGCATTTTCCAGGAGGCAAGCCAAGTGACTGCTCGGGAAGATGGATATAACACATGTCTGCAGTCTCCAAAGGGTTATTAACCCTGCAATAATGGCCATGAAACTTGGCTTCCTTGACGTACATTTAAAATTGAAAAGAAAAAACCCACCCCAACACCACTTTCAGAGGGGAGAGAGGGCTTGTTTCCTAGGAACTGCAGGGCCAAATCCACCTCTGTGATGGTGAGAGGAGAAACACCCCCTTCCCCACGGGCTAGGAGCAGGGGAGCAATGCAACCACCATAACAGGACCACAGCCACTTCCTGCCACACACACCTTATCCTTATCAGTAACAACTTCAAGGCATTTCTGAAAAGCCTGTGGTGTTCAATTGACAGAGCCTGTGTCTCACTGGAACTTTGGGATTTGGATTCAAGAAAACCACCAGTGCTGCTCCTAAGACAGATTCCTCTTTTGTTGTGTGGGTACTGCTGTGGGGCTTGTCCCTCCTCCTGGCTCCAGCCCCTGGCAACACCAAGGCCTGCCTGGGATGTTGTCCCTGTCCTGGGGTTTGCAGCCTCTTGGGCTCCTGTCCAAATGCTCTGGAAGTCTGGGATGCTCCATTGGGATTATTCCTACCCCAGTGTAGTCTGTGCCAGCCAGCCCAGCCACTGAGCAAGTCCTTCCATGCAGTAAGTTACAGACTTCTCTTTATTGGTGCCTCTCTTCCCCCACACTATTAAATTTATTCTTTCTCTATATTGTTATTATTTTCTGGCAGAAGCCTTTGGAAGGTGGGAGAAAGGATCTACTAAAAATTAAACAAATCTAAGCCCCCTCGTCAAACCCTTTGGAGGCACCAGCTCCAGTCCCTTAGCAAATGAAGTCAGCTGGTGGTCTGGGTTTAAACGTGGCTGCTGAGGGCTCAGGCCAGGTTTGGCAGCTCACAAATCAAATTGCCTCGTGGTTCTCAGGAGCAGAGGATTGCCACGGGTGGAGAGCTGTGGGGGAGCTCTGCCCCACTCTGTGCCAGCCGGGGCCCTGGCCTTGGAGAGAGGCACTGAAATCGTTGGTTCACAACAGGTCAGGAGGGAAATTCAGGTTCTGAGGTTTTGTTTTCCATGTTATGTTACACTATTGACACAGAGCAAGGCAGCCCCAAATTGAGATTTTGTCTCACTTGAATGGGTCCGGGCCAGTCCCTTTGCTTTGGTAAATTATTATTAGGAGCAGAGTGAGCCCTGAAAGAGGGAAACACAGAGCTATCAAATCTCACCTGATCTCATGTTAATAAAGAGTTGAGCCAAGCTGGATCTTGGCTTGCTCTGATTTTGCCTGCTGGGAGATGCTTGCAGACTCTCAGTTTTGCTCTTGCTGTTGACCACAGGTAACATCCTCCAAGTGCCACCCCACTGGAGGGACGAGGGGCTTTCCTGAGGCCACAGCAGGAGGTGGGACATGCTCTTGTGTCCATAAGGTGCTGCAGAGGCACTGTGCAGGGCAGGGCTTTCTGAGGTGCTACACCAGCCCATGGTGTGCCTTGGGGTGTCCCTTGGTGCCTGGGAAAAGCACAGCCAGCAGGGTGAAGAGCTGGGGGCAGCTCCAAGATTCTGGCTCTCAAACTCTCCTTGTACAGGAGCAGCTCGCTAAGAAAACGTGGCTCTTGCTGCCTGTTCAGTGCCGGTAAGGAGAATGGTGTGGACGTGCTCATGTGTCTCACCAGTCCTTTTCACAGCTCCAAACAGCCCTTTTCTCAGCACTCTTCAGTGCCTGCCCACCCTGGGATGAGCATCCAAAGCTAATTCCGCTCTTTGCAACTCAGGGCCATTCCTGCTGTGAGTATGGCTCTGGACAATTCTCATGGAAGTGCTGCAGGGAGATCTGCCAGAGCCATTCACACTCTTTTATGGGTCTTCCTTTGAATTCTTCTACAGTTTCAGGAACAAAGTTGCAGGTTTTTGCAGAATTTTAAACTAGGACACTGCTCTGCTGGGCCACCACAATTTAAAGCTGCTAACAGGTTGGGTCTTGACTGTTTTCCATGACTCAGCCATGCCAGGAGCACAGGATCCCATCCAAAGCCCACCAAACGCAGCAGAAACCTTTCTGCTCTTGGAAATCACCCTACTGCTTTCAACAGCCCCTGTCCAAACTGAATCCTCCTGTTCCTGCACAGCCGAGGACACGCAGGATGTGGCCCAACCAGGTGGGCAGGAACTCCAGCGGCTGCAGGACCTCAGTGAAAATGGGAATTGGTAGCAAAAATCAATTTTTATATCTCTTAACCTTTATGCACCTGTTTCTTATTTCCATCCATGCAATGAGTGCTTCAGGAGTATGTGGGATCATTGCCCAAAATCTGTGCGTGTCCATATACTGTGGTCTGGGATGACCCTGCCTGAGCAAGGAGGTTTGACCAGATGTCCCTCTGTGGTGCCTTCCAACCTAACCCATTCCATGATATCGCCAACCTAATTTTTCTCCTGGTCTTCCCTGGCACCGGTCCTGCGGTTGGCACTGGGAAAGGAATGGGTGACTTTCTCAAACGAGCTGCCGTAACCGTGTCTAAGTTCAATTAGTGATGAGGAAAGGGAGACGAAGGAAACACGACAGGGCTGCCCAGCGGCGGGATGCCGCCCGTCAGACGCCCTGACCCGGCCGGGATGTTCCCGGTGGCTCCGCGGGGCCCGAACCGACACCGGGTCCCGGAGCGGCCCCGCGGGTCCCCTCAGGGGCCGCCCCGGGGCAGGAGAGGGCGCTCCCTACCGGCCGCCCGCGCCCACGTGCGTTCCCCCCGCCCGGCGATGCCGGCGCGCAGCCAATGGGGGAGCGGGGGGCGCGGCCCGGCGGCTGCAGCCACCAATAGGCGCGGAGCCGCGGTGGGGGGCGTGGCCGGGCGCGCGCCGCGGCGATCCCCGGTGCCGAGGGCGGGCAGGGCGCACTCGGGCCGCGCTCCCGTCGCTGCGCTGCGCGCTCGCCCCGCCGCCGCACTACCATGTTTGACGGCTGCCTCCTGCCCCTCGTCGTGCCCTGCCTGCTGCTCTGCGGACTGGACGCCGGCACAGGTAGCGCTCCCTACCGCCCCGGCTCCCCTTCCTCGGCGGTGCTGACAGAGTCCGGCCCCGGGCGGCAGCGTGCGGGCGCGGAGCGCAGGGCACGCACCGCATCCCTGCGTGGCCGCGGTCCCAGCCCGCGGGATGAATTGCTCCAGGCTTTTGTATTTTCTTTTCCTGTCCTCCCGCTGCTGCTGTAGCGTTCCGTGTGGAAAGCTGCTGACTGTCCTTGGCTGCTGCTGCGGCTCGCTCTGCTTTTCCCCTTCTCCCTGCAGATTTTTATTGGAGTTGGTGAAATGCGATGCTTGTGTCTGAGCTATATATATATATATATTTTTTTTTTTTTAATGATACAAGTAGCTTTAGCATTTGCTCTATTCCTCTCTTCCCTGCACGCTTCTGTCTCTAATATATGTGTATATAGAGAGAAATAAATCGCCGCGCTCCGCTGGCTCCATTGTCTGCGCAGCCCGTTCACAGTTTGCAGCG
Organism: Dicaeum eximium; assembly: GCA_013396995.1. NCBI lineage: Eukaryota > Metazoa > Chordata > Aves > Passeriformes > Dicaeidae > Dicaeum > Dicaeum eximium. The sequence goes on along the minus strand of VWZP01004535.1, from coordinate 261,363 downwards.
CGGGGCTGTCTGCGCTGAAACCCGAGCGCGGGGCTGTCCCGGGAGCGGGGGGTGCCGCAGCCCCCGGCCGCCCCGTCGGGCCGCGGCTCCGGGGTGCGAGCGCCTGAGCCTCTCTCCTTCTCGCCTGCAGCTGGCGGAGCGGAGCTGGAAGTGGTGATCCCGGAGCGAGTGCCGCTGGAGAAGATCCACCTGCTGCCGCCCGGAGGGGATCGCGGCGGC